>JAURVB010004015.1:0-62749 GCA_033002965.1 Piper betle
ATCACCAAGAGATGACGTAACCAATTCGACATCCTTCACGCCGTTAAAGATATATGCTTTAATCTCAAACCCGATTATCGCCTTGACTTCAACATTGTATGCTTCTATTTGACTTACATACCTTTGATGATTTTAACATTTCATATTGCTTGTATGTTTGATCAGAATACCTTGTAGCCAAGTGAGGTGTATCGTAAGTTCCAATGATGTCATTTGTCATTGTCAGTCAATGAGGTAGTTCGATCCATGGCATCTTCACATGTCAAGATACTATTATTTTTAATTTTATACATAAATGTTTATGTATTAACCAAACATGATGATTCATTTTATTTTAATATTTATAGTGAGTCCGATTTGCATCCGCAAAAGGAGATTTTGATATCTCATTACAACATCATAGAAAGTCCTCCACCCAGCAAATCCACCTTTCTTCAGATTTCACATTTATTGCAGTTTATACAAATCAATTTATCAAATCGTAGATCATGATGGGAGCAACATGAGTATGAGCGTTCTGAACTGCAAAATTAGTTATTAGAACACTTAGTCAAACTTCATCATCATCTGTAGAACGCAATTAGAGCACTTTTGACCAGTACATACCAAAAGCAAATCGACTTGCAGCAAGAGAAATGATCCTATATATGTTCACATAACATGCTGTGATCAAAGAAAACGAGTTGAGGGAGTACAACATATGATGCAGTTAGTGAACATTTGATAGAAAGACTCGTTAGATGAGCGGGTTGGATAATCCAGACAACCCATCCCCGATCTACATGTTAACAAACCTTTACATCACATTCATGATTTTATGTATGAATTTTTGAATTGAAATGAATAGGTACGACTTTTATGCAGGATGATTTCTATAGTACCACTGTCAGAACACTGATGGTGCAGACGATAGTAGGCCTTGTAGCACACAGTGGCATAACACATTGAAAACTGCAATCGATCAGTGGTTTCTACCATCGTCTGATGGTCTTTGCCTCCTTCCCAGTGGACAAAATACGATTACTGACGTAGATATAGTGACTCCACCGTAGCCTTTCTTCAGCCCTGAACCTGAGGGGACCTCACACGAGTGGGAGCTCCCATGCCTCCCTTTACGTCAGGTCTCAGTTAGCACGCAGATGATAGTTCCGACTATCCGATTGGTGATAATCAGACCTGACTCCGATGATGTGATCCAGATGATGACTTAGAGGATTTAGCATTACGACCACGTAAAGCCAGTGTTGAACACTCATTTTTTGATTTGCATTAATGTCTTGTTGTTATTATTTGATAGAACACGATGATGATATATGAACATTGTACACACCTATGACACTGTGGTCTCCGATGATAACCAGATGTATCTTTAGGTACCTGCAACAACTATTCTAGTTGACTCTTTAACTCCTTGAGTTTTGCTGGAGCCATGTGGTATGGTGCTTTAGAAATGGGTGTTACGGCAGGTGTGAGGTCAATGGCGAACTCCACTGCCCGCTTAGGAGGTAACCTTGGAAGTTCTTTTGGGAATACATCGGGAAACTCTGTTATCATAGGAATCATGGACAACTCTTTGGGTTCTGACTCAGACTCAACTAAGTTAGCTAAAAAAGCTTTGCAACCCTTACCAAACAACTCGACTGCCTAACCAATCGACACGATACAAGAGGATGGATCATGCAATGACCATTGGAAAATGACTCCCATCTCACAAGTACAAGGTTTTCTCACCACTCTCTTCCCTTTACAGTCAAGAAAAGCTTGGTGTGCAGACAACCAGTCCATTCCCAATAGTACATCATACCCTTTTACCCCATACATAATAAAGTTCCACACATAGGGTTTCCCTTGTATATCTAAGGATAGGTTAGTCACTTCTAAAGTTATGACTTCACCATCTCCCGTTGCAGTAGTGACTCTATAGGACTTGGATAATGGGGATGGTTGGAGTCCTAACCTCTTGACTATTTCAGATGAAATGAATGAATGTGTACACCCCGATTCAAATAAAACATCCACAATGACTCCTTCGATTAGAATTTTACCTCGGACAATGTGATCATCCTCTACAATGTCGTCCACTCCAACTGCATAGAGTTTCACCTTCCCTTTGTTTCCCAGTTGTGCAAGTGTCGGGCAGCGAGTAAGAGCTGGTGCCTTCCCTTTCTTAGGCTACTCCTATTGTTGCTTCAGAGGCTGACAACACTCCTTCTGTATCTATCCCATCCTTCCATAGTTGTAGCACCTACGAGGGCTCCCTGCATGTCGCTGAATGCATCTTGTTCCAATTTCGACCGTGTCTCATCAGGATATCCTCAAACTTCCTTTTAAGGTTCCCCTCTATGTTCCCTCGATAGTTCTGCTGCTGGTGTCCTGCTGACCTATTTTGGTTACTAAAAAGGTTGGCATTTTTGTGCTGTGAAGTAATGTCTCCTTGCTTCTGTGCACGGTCATACTCGAACACCAATTTCTAAGTAGTGGATGAGTCGATCACCTCGGTTATCATACTTCTTGGTGCTGTAGCAATCTTACCCGTCAATTCTGGCTTCAATCCCCAAAAGAATTTGTTAGCTCTAGCCTTATTAGTTGCCAGAATCCCGGGTGCAAAATGCTCCAACTGTAAGAATTTTTGGGCATATCTCCCAGACTGAATCCTACCCCTGAACCGAATTGGCGAACTACAGTGCTTTCTTCTGGACAACGGGCTCTGGAAAATATTGTCTATTGAAAGCTACCACAAATTCTGCCCACGTGATGGAAGAAATCTCATGTCAATGGAATGTAGTTTTTCCACGGATTTCCACCAGTAAGATGCTTCCTCTTGAAGCATGCATGTTGCCAACCTCACTTGATGGCAGTGGGGTACAGATAGAGCCCTAAACGCTTTTTTAGTAATGTCTATCCAGCTCTCCACCTTCATTGGATCGATCCCTCTAATAAATACCTCAGCTTCTTTCTTCCTGAATTTTTCCACATTGTAACGATCACTATCATCAACAGCTGGTGGCAACACTTGTCGGACTACTGGTGGCACTAGTTTTGGATGCTCCCCTTGCTCGCCTAGGTCTGCTAACCTTGCCTACCCTTGGGCACTTCCCTGACCACGGCTTGGGGTGATGTTGGGACCCACTGTTGAATTTGAGGCTCCATTCCATGCTACCACTCCCGGTAACCGTAGTAAAATATTTTGAACCACAGAATTTGTATTTTCTGAAGCCTGCGCTAGGCCCTATATGGCTCGTCAGGACCTGAGCCAATACCATTCTTTGTGCTTGAATTTGGTTGAGTAGATCGGTTTGACTGTCTACGAGTGCCTGCCATCTGAAACGTCAAAATTTTTCTCATCATGGTTCATTAATATATTCTTTTTCAGTTATTACTTAGGTTTATTAGCAAATGAATTTGTTAATTAATAACACAAAACATTGGGAAAAGATAATTACTAGACTTTTCAACAAGGTACTTGAGTCATAATTTGTGAGCTAGTGGGAAACCTAGCTTTGATACGACATGTAACGATCCAGCCCTAACCGAACTGGGTGTTATTTAAAATATAATTGATGTAAGCATAACTTCAAGAACATGAATTCTAGTACGGCAATAAGTCTAGACTTTATAAATCATAAAAATAAAACATGTTCTGATAGTATGTGATCAATGCATAAAATAAACTAACTCAAAGTCCCATTACGAGCCACATTTATAACACAGGAAAAATAAAAGGAAGTTCAATTTATTATTGATTCACCATACCTAGGTTGGTAAAGAAACACAACCATACTTTTATTCTTCAGTCCAAAGCGGTTGCCTACGGGAGGTAATTCGGCGTTAGTGATAAAACTACTAAGCTGCATAATTAAATGAAATCAATCAATCTATTATCTATTTCACGAGACCTTTTAGTTTTATGAACCATGTCGAGCTCTTAATATGGCTGGAGGGGCGACCACCCATCCAGCTACCATCTCGCATGCGCACATGTGCTATGTGGCCCACGGCCTGTAGTTACAGATATTTACCATTGACTCACCCTCTCGTGTATAACATGTGCATAATGAGCCATCTAGCTGCTTGCGCTCTATCACCTTTCGGCCTGGGGCAGGTGTTAATCTTTCAGGGGGTGCTGCCTTGATCGACTGAAGTTCATAACTGACCACCATGCGCCGAGCGCAACCGAGGTCGACTCAATTCGACACAACGTAGCACCCCGAAAGATTAAATACCTACTCCCAGGTCGAAAGGGTGATAGGGCGCAATGGCGGAAGACGGCTTATTATGCACATGTGATACCGAGAGGGTGAGTCAATGGTAAATACTGGTAACTTCAGGCCGTTCGCCATATAGCGTGTGTGCGCAAGCATGGGATGGTAGCTGGATGGGGTAGCCACCCTCCAGTATATTAAGAGCTCGACATAGGCTCATAACAACTAAAAGTCTCGAGAAATGATAATAGGGATTGTATTAACTTGTTTCCTTTAATTATGTGGCTTAGTGGTTTTATCACTAACGTGGATTTGCCTCCACAGGTGAATAGCTTTGGATTGAGGAATAAAGAGTGTGGTTGGTGTTTTTTTATCAACTAAGGTTTGGTAAATTGATAATAAATTGGACTTCTTTTCTTATTCTCTTTTGTTATAAATGTGGCTATGGGAAACGGTCCGAGACTGTGGGACTTTGAGTTAGTTTATTTTATGCATTATCACATGCTATCACAACATGTTTTATTTTTATGATTTATAAACTCTAGACGTATTGCCGTATTAGAATTCATGTTCTCGATTCATGTTCTTGAAATTATGTTTACATCAATTATATTTTAAGTGACACCCGGTTCGGTTAGGCGGGTCGTTACATTCAATGTATAAATATATTTATTAACATGTCATCGTTAGCAAACTTTATATTGCAACATACATCATATCACACCACATCATCAGTATTGCATTTTATTACATCATACTCAAAATATTAAACATGTTATCATCTAACAAGTGTGTATGATAGAAATATCACTGCTCCTCCATCAAGGCTGCCTCATCTTACTTATGATCATCACCTACATATATTATAAAAACAAGTCAACAATGAGTGTTACTTGTCCAAAAATATAACTAATATCAAACTGGCTATGAGAGCAAACTCTAATATGAAAGAAAACATGCATATACATCTCGTGAACTCTTTGAAGGGCACCTATTGAGTAGCCGCTAGGCTGCAAACCCGGTAGCATCCTTAACTGACTGCTATGTGCTGCTGATGCCTCTCTTGGCATTTTCTCATTTCATTTTTTCGAACTAGGTATATCCTAAGCCCTCTCCTTCCTTTATAATTCTCCTGGCCTTGAGCATGAAGACCAAGTACTCTCAGACAATCGCTTTTAGCACCCTTGAACCACATATCCGAACATGCACTGTACTAAATAGCACCCGTAAACCTCCATGTTTCTTTGGGTGTGAGGAACTGAAAATGGGAGTTGTTAGATTCCTCGGGATTGGAATAGCCAGCTCACTAATCCAGAGCCTACCTTGACTGACATGTGCACCCGCTCATGGTATAAGATTTGAAAGTCGTAGTCCTTCAAATATTCTATCCACCGCCACTGTCTAAGGTTAAAGTCATTTTGGGTGAAGATATACTTCAAACTCTGGTGGTCAGTGAAGACTTCGAACTAGGCCCCATACAAGTTGTGTCTCTAATTCTTCAGGGCAAAAACCACTGCTGCCAATTCCAAGTCATGGGTTGCATAATTTTGCTCATGAATCATCTATTAACGAGAGGCATAGGTAACCACCTTACCTTCTTGCATAAGGACGCATCCTAAACCCAACAAAGACGCATCGCTGAAGACTACGAATCCTTCACTACCATTTGGCAATGTCCAGACTGGTGCTTTAGAAATTGGTGTCACTCCAGGTGCTAGTTCAATGGCAAACTCCACCGCCCGCTTAGGAGGTAACCCCGAAAGTTCGTTTGGGAATATACAAATTCCCTGACTGAATCCTCCCACTGAAGCAAATTGGCAAACACCAGTGCTTTCTTCTTAACAACGGGCACTGGAAAATATTGTCCATTGAAAGCTGCCACAAATTCCTCCCACGCAATGGAGGAAATCTCATGTCGATGGAAAGTGGTTTTCTCCATGGATTTCCACAAGTAAGATGCTTCCTCTTGAAGCATGCATGTTGCCAATCTCACTTGATGGCGGTGGGCCCCAGACATAGCCCTGAACGCTTTTTTGGTAATGTCAATCAAGCTCTCTGCCTTCAATGGATCGATCCCTCCAATAAATACCTCAGCTCCATTCTTTCTAAATTTTTCTACAGTGTAGTGGTCACTATCATCAACCGCTGGCGGCACCACTTGTCGGACTATAGGTGGCACTAGGTTTGGACACTGTCCTTGTTCGCCTGGGTCTGCTAACCCTACCCACCCTTGGGCACTCCCCAGACCACCATCTGGGGTGATTCTAGGACCCACTGCCAAGTTTGAGGCTCCATGCCCTGCTACCACTCCCCGTAAGCGCTGAACAATATTCTGAACCACAGAATTTGTATTTTTGGTAACTTGTGCCAGTCCCTGTATGGTCGTCAGGATCTGAGCCAATACATTCTCGGTGTTTGCATTTGGTGGAGTAGCTCGGTTTGACTGTCTAAAAGGGCCTGCCATTTGAAATGTTGAACCATATTGGTTCATTTATACTTTCTTGTTTCAGCTTTGACTTAGGTTTCTTAGTGAATGAATTTTTCTATTAATAACACAACTCAGCGGGAAAAGATAATTATTGGACTTTTCAACAAGGGACTTGAGTCATAAAATGTGAGCTAGTGGGAAACCATGCTTTGATACCACCTGTAATGACCCGCCCAAACCGGACCGGGTGCTACTTAAAAATATAATTGATATAACGGTCATATTCTAGAACAAGAACTAAATTGCAGGAAATAAGTCTCGCAACATATAATATGAATCATAACAATAAATCATGTTCTCTAACATTTAAAATAACTATCCCACAGCCTCAGACCGTTTCCCATAGCCACATTTATAACACAAGAGAATAATAATGAAGTCCAACTTTATTATCGATTCACCATACCTAGGTTGGTAAAAGAACCACCAACCACACTTCTATTCTTTAGTCCAAAGCTGCTCACTTGCGGAGGCAATTCCGCGTTAGTGATAGAGCCACTAAGTTGCATAATTAAATGAAACAAGTCTATCAAATCCCTATTATCATTTCACCCATTTTTTATTACTTATTATTACACAAGACTTTAGTAATTATCGCTCATGTCATTTTGAGATTCGTAATTTGTCTCTCAAGTCATTCTGAGATTAGTAAAAGTTGTCTCCCAGCTCATTCTGAGATTAGAAAATGTCTCCCAGCTCATTCTAAGATTAGGTAGTCTCCCAATTCATTTTGAGATTAGTCATGGTCTCCCAGTTCATTCTTAGATTACAAATCGTCTCCTAGCTCATTCTGAGATTTGGTGGTCTCCCAATTCATTTTGAGATTAGTCATGGTCTCCCAGTTCATTCTGAGATTAGAAGTTATCTCCCAGCTCATTATGAGATTAGGTGGTCTCCCAATTCATTTTGAGATTAGTCATGGTCTACGAGGTCATTCTAAGATTAAAAATTATCTCCCAGCTCATTCTGAGATTAGGTGGTCTCCCAATTCATTTTGAGATTAGTCATGGTCTCCCAGTTCATTCTGAGATTATAAATTGTTTTCTAGCTCATTCTGAGATTAGTGCCGACAAAGGCTACCAATTTGGGAAAATACAACATTTCATATAGTTATACCAGTTTGGGAAAATATAACATTTCAAATAGTTATACGGACAATACAACATTCCAAATGATTATACGGACAATATAACATTTCAAATAACTATACGAACACACATAGTAATTTTAACGGTGCGGCCTCGTGTCGGACTGAGTCAATTCCTTGACCCCGATTGCGTTATAGTGCATGGTGGTCGAATGTGGGCTCAGGCCGACTAGGACTGTCAACAAGGGAAAGTACAACATTTCAAATGATTATACGGACCTGGATATTTTGAACTCATAGCTGCGACCAATGATCCTAATCCAAACGAGAATATAAAATTATACATAAGTATAATTTTATTCGAGTACGAATGCATGCAACTAAATATCTAATATATATATATCATTTCCAAAAATATTAAATATTAAATTATCAACAAATTTAGTGAGATAATTAATTATTCCTGTGACATAATCATTTAAGTCCTACTTCACATTTTAACTTAATTATCTAAATCATAATTAGTACTTAAAAATGGATAAAATAATTATTGCTAATCAACAAGTATATAATTTTCCTTTGCGATGATAATTACTTAACCCCGATCTTGATGATTTAGTTTACAGTTATAATTTTTAGTCGCTAATATTATTTATAGCAATTTAATTAGTTAAGTTGATTTAAAATAATGTGTATTATTCAAAAATATTATTAATAGAATTATTTTAAATTATTTGACTCAATAAAATTTTGAATTTTATTTATTTTCATTATTCTCTTTAGGTTCGGCACTAGTGATTGCTACCCAACTATAGTTTAATAACCCATTTTCTACATTATTTACTCGTTATTAAAATAATCACTTTATTTACCTAATACTAAATTTAATAAGGTAAAGGTAAAATCTTTATTTTATTAATCACTTATAACCGTCGAATTTAATTTAATCGCTTGTATTACGCCGATTAATTATCGACCGTTTATCATTACCGTATTTTTATTACTTATGTTCATGTCGACTTCGTCCAATAATTAATTAGTTTAGTAACTTTAACCCATAACCCATTAAAATATTTATTTTTAAAGATTTATTACAAGTTCGAATTATTTTTAACTCGAGTGGGTATTGAGTCAGGTGTTATTTACGAGTTGGTAATATTATTTAACTCGAGCTGTGTCGAGTTAAGCATTATTTACAAGTTTGCCACCCAAGGTAATTTTATTCTTCTTCTTCTTCCTCGGCGCCATCCCTTGTTCCTGACAACAGCCACCGTCCAGCCGCTGCCAGCAATCGTCTCCGGCACCCGTCAATCGTCGCCGCCAAGACTTGCCATGCCATTGTGGTGTCGCCCCGGCCAACTCCGGCCGCCTTTCAGCCGCGGTGACGCCCGCATCGCCTGCCTAGCGGCGCGCTCGCGTCGGCAATTCCATCGTCGGCGAGCGTCGCCGCCTCAATTGGGTGGTCGCCTCGACACCGTCCACCACCTATCTACCTTCCCCAGCCATATTGGAACCCGTCGCCACCTAGGACAGCCAAATTTCTTCCCCACCACCGTCGCCTCTGTTTTCGCCGCCATCCTCTGATTTTGGCCATTACCACCCAGGTCGACATCCACACACGTGAGATTGACCCTACACTGATCGACGAAGAGAGTAGGCTCATCTTCCAACGTCGGAACGACCATCGCCACCGATTCCTGGCGAAATCTTACATGTGCTTACCCATCTCGCCGAAACAGGGGACTCAGCGGCCAAATTAAACTTTAATTTCTATTTAGTTTCTTCCTTGTTGATTTTAAACTTTAATCCTCACGATTATAAAGCTTATTATCAACTTAAAATATGTATGCAAGAAAATTGAGAAGAGGGAGATAGAAAGAATACCTAAGTAAGGAGGAAGACACTCCGGTAAGGAAGAGGAGAAGAGAATGCGAATGAAGGCTAGGGTGGAGGACGCCCTTTATAAAATGAAATAACGGCTAGGGTAAGTGGAAACACACCAACACCTGTATTTTATTCTTTTAACTGGGTAACTAGGTAAATAATAAAATATTTAACCGGGTAGACTTAACTGGGTAGAGAATATAATATAATTAATATTAATTCTTTAACGTTCAATCCTTCCCTGCCCGAGTTGAATATATAAACTTTTTTTCTACGGTCTTTACACCAATCCGCCACATCTAATTTATTGGCTGATGGGTCAGCCCATCATGTCCATTATTTGATTATTAAGGGCGTAGCCCATGTCGGACTGAATAAATTCCTTGACTCCAGTTGTACTCGTTGCATGGTGGTCGAATCTAGCTCAGGCCGACCAGGGCTGCCACAAGGGAAAATATAACATTTTAAATAATTATACGTTCCTCGATATTTCAAACTTGCAGCTGCGGCCAATGATCCTAATATGAACGAGGACATAAAATTATACATAAGTATAATTTTATTCGAGTAGAAATGCATATAACTAAATGACTAATATATATATATATCACTATTAAATTAATTAATATTAAATATTAAACTATTCATGTGATATAATTATTTAAATCCTACTTTACATTAATAATCTAGATCATAATTAACACTTAACAAATAATAAAATAATTATCAACTTATAAACAAATATTTAATTACTACTATTAGTATATTTTCCTTTGAGACGATAATTACTTAACCACAATCTTAAGAATTGAGTTTGCGGTTTTAAATCTTTAATCATTATCCTTATTCATAGCAATTTAGTTAAATAAGTTGTACGATTAAATTATTTAAAATTATTTGTATTATTCTAATTTTAAAATCTTATTCATACAATTATTTTAAATTAGTCGCCTCAATAAAATTTCGAACTTTATTTATTTTCATTATGCTATTTAGGTTTGACGGTAGTGATTGCTACCTGACTATAATTTAATCACCCATTTTCTATATTATTGACTCGTTATTAAAATAATCACTTTATTCACCTAATATTAAATTTAATATGGTAAAGGTAAAATCATTATTTTATTAAGTAATTATCACTGTCCGATTTAATTTAATCGCTTGTTGTGTACTGATTAATTATCCACCATTTATCATTACCGTATTTTTATTACTTATGTCCACGTCGATTTCGTCCAATAATTAGTTAGTTTATTATCTTTAACTCATAACCAATAAAATAATTATTTTTTAAAGATTTATTACGAGTTCATATTATTTTTAACTCGAGTTGGTATCGAGTCAACCAGTATTTACAGATTTGCCACCGTGAGCTTCTTCTTCTTCTTCTTTTTACCGTCAACCCTTCCCTTCTTCCAGCTTCGTCCTTGGCACCACTCAGATCACACCCTTCTTCTTCTTCCCTATGCATCCTAATTGAACAACCATCTAAACATCCTAATCAAGCATCAACAATCAATTAAAACAACCAAAGATGAAGCCTAACGTCCACGTTGTACAGCAGCTATCCAAGGCGACACATAAAGGGGAAGACTTTAGGATTATTTGTTATAGTTGCAAGTTCTTCACCAAATTTTCAAGTCCGTATAATTATTTAAATGTTGTATTTTCCCTTGGGGACAACCTAGTCAGCCTGAGCCCAGATTCGACCACCATGCACCGAGGGCAACCGGGGTCAAGGAATTGACTCAGTCCGGCACGAGCTATGCCTTTCATAATCCAATAATGGATAGGTCAGAAAGGACCTGACAACCCATAATACACCAAATTGGACATGGCGGATTGGACTAACCAGCCAATTATGGACATGGTGGATTGGACTAACTAGCCCATAAAACATTGTCATGTGAAACATAAGTTCTTTTGAGTTAGAAATGCTAGACTTATTTGCTTTCATATTATTCATGTAACCTTTTAAGTAACACCCGGTCCGGTTAGGACTGGTCGTTGTAAGGTTGTTTTTCTTAAATTTTGAGTAAAACCAGACTAGCAAGGCCCACAATATCGTGAAACATGGCAGATCATTACAGGTGGTTTCAGAGCACGGTTTCCCACTAGCTCACATTTTATGACTCAAGTACCTTATTGAAAAGTCCAATAATTATCTTTTTTGTTGATGATAGTGACCGCTACACTAAGAAAAAGTTCAGGAAGAATGTAGGTGAAATATTTATTTGAGGGATTGATCTAATTAAGGCAGAGAGTTGGATAGACATTACCAAAAAAGAGTTTAGGGCTCTGCCTGTGCCCCACCACCATCAAGTAAGATTGGCAACATGCATGCTTCAAGAGGAAGCATCTTATTGGTGGAAATCCATGGAGAAAACTACTTTCCATAGACGTGAGATTTCTTCCATCACGTGGACAGAATTTGTGGTAGCTATTCTAACCAAACAACTCGACTACCCATTATTTGGTGAGGGTTGTAAAGCCTTTTTGGCTAACTTGGTTGAGTCTGAGTCAAAACCCAAACAGTTGTCCATGATTACTGTGGTAGTAGAGTTTCCTGATTTATTCGCAGAAGAGTTTCGAGGGTTACCTCCCAAGCGGGCAGTGCAGTTTGCCATTGACTTAGCACCTGGAACAACACCAATTTCTAAAACACCATACCGTATGGCTCCAGCAAAACTCAAGGAGTTAAAGAGTCGACTAGAAGAGTTGTTGCAGGAAGGCTTCATTCGGCTAAGTACTTCACCCTGGGGAGCCCTTGTTCTTTTCGTGAAGAAGAAAGATGGATCACTTCGGCTGTGTATTGACTATTGCCAAATCAATCAAGTGACAATAAGGAATCGGTATCCCTTACCAAGGATTGATGATTTGTTTGACCAGCTAAGAACAGCCGGAATATTTTCCAAGATAGACTTGCGGTCTGGTTATCGCCAATTGCATGTAAAGGAGCCAGACATACAGAAAATAGTATTCCGAACTTGATATGGACATTATGAGTTTCTAGTCATGCCTTTTGGTCTAACAAATGCACCTGCGGCCTTTATGTCACTCATGAACACGGTCCTCTTCGAATATTTGGACAAGTTTATCAATGTGTTTGTGGATGACATTTTGCTCTATTCAAGTAATAAAGAAGAGCATGTGAAGCACCTATCCATTACCGTTCAAAGTGCGACTTCTGGCTGAAGGAGGTAAATTTCCTTGGTCATATAATCCCAAAGGCTGGAGTTGCAGTGGATCCATCGAAAGTGAAAGCAATCACTGATTGGCCAAAACCCAACTCAGTCACTGACATCAGAAGTTTCCTTGGTTTAGCGGGTTACTACAGGAAAGTCGTTAAAGACTTCTCCTTAGTGGCATCGCCAATGACCAAACTCACAAGGAAAGGTGTCACGTTCGAATGGAGTAGTAAGTTTGAGGAAAGTTTTCAGTCTCTAAAGAAGAGTATAACAACTACACCAGTCTTGGCACTCCCAAATGGTAATAAAGGATTCGTAGTCTTTAGTGATGCATCCCTGTTGGGTTTAGGATGTGTCCTTATGCAGGGAGGTAAAGCGGTGGCCTATGCCTCTCGTCAATTAAAAATTCATGAGCAAAATTATGCAACCCATGACTTGGAACTAGCAGTAGTAGTTTTTGCAGTGAAGATTTGGACACACTCTTGTATGGACCCCTGTTCGAAGTCTTCACTGACTGTCAGAGTTTGAAGTATATCTTCACCCAAAGGACCTTAACCTTTGACATAGAGGCGGCGGATGGAATACTTGAAGGACTACGACTTCCAAATCTTATATCAGCCAGGGAAAGCAGATGTGGTAGCCGACGTGTTGAGTCAAAAGGGCAAGGTGGACAAAGGTCCGCAACTAGCTAGACTTTGGGCCAAGTCAGCAAAAGTGGTGACTATCAATCCTGTGGAACAATTTACAGGGTTACTTGCAAATTTGGTTCTTTCCAATGATTTGGTCAATCGGGTTAAGCTAGCACAAATGGGTGATGAAGAGCTAAATGAAATGTTGGACAAGACTCCTGACATTGTAGCTGATTCAAATAGGGTGATCAGATTTAGAGGAAGGTTGTGTGTACCCAGGGGTGATGCACGGAGGTGAAATATCTTTGAAGACGCTCATCGCTTAAAGTTGTCGATACACCCTGGAGTTACTAAAATGTATGGGATTTAAAGCGAATCTAAAGGTGGATTGGGATGAAGAGGGATGTTGTGGATTTTGTCTCTAAATGTCAGACTTGCCAACATATCAAAGCCCAACATCAACTACCTGGCGGACTATTACAACCTTTAGAATTACTAACCTGGAAATGGGAGTGTGTCACATGCGATTTTATTGCAAAGCTCCCAAGGACTAAGATGAAGCATGACTCCATATGGGTGGTTGTGGACCATCTGACCAAGGCAGCTCATTTCATCCCCACTAAATTAAGGACGGTGGAATACCTAGCAGAATTGTATGTCAATAAAATTGTCAGGCTGCATGGGATTCCAAAAGAGATAGTCTCTGACAGAGATCCCCTATTCACTTCACATTTTTGGGAAGCTTTCCAAAAAGCTATGGGGACCCAAATCATGTTAAGTACAACATATCATCGTCAAATTGATGGTTAGAGTGAGACGACCATTCAAACTTTGGACGATTTGTTAAGGGCATGCATTCTTGATTGGGAAGGAGTTGGGGAGAAACACTTAGCCTTGGCTGAATTCACCTCTAATAACTCTTACCAGGCCAGTATAAGGATGGCACCATTTGAAGCCTTATACTGTAGGCCTTGCTGGTCACCCTCATGCTAGTTGGAGTCTAACGAAGCGGTTATAGTCGGGCCAGAGATGGTGAGGGACGCAAATAAAAAGGTGAAACTCATTCAGCAAAGGCATAAGGCAGCGTAGGATCGACAAAAGAGTTATGCTGATACTTGAAGGAAGGACCTAGAGTTCCAAGTTGGGGAGCTTGTGTACCTAAAGACATCTCCTAGGAAGGGGGTGATCAAATTTAGAACATCTATGGAAGTTGAAACCAAGATTCATAGGACTGTTCTCAATCCTTGATCGAGTCAGAAATTGTGCGTATAGATTAGCAATACCACCAAGCCCAGCTGGAGTACACAATGTTTTCCATTTGTCAATGCTAAAGAAATATGTACGAGACAAAAATCATATTATCACAACTTTTAAAGAATTAGAATTACAACCAAATTTAACATACGAGGAAAAGCCGATTCGCATTTTGGCAAAAGAAATTAAGACACTCAGGAACAAGGAAATCCCTTTGGTAAAGGTATTATGGAGAAATCAAGGATCAGAGGAAGCTACCTGGGAGACTGAGCAAGAGATGGCAAAGAAATACCCAAGCCTATTTGTAGCATAAGATTCTTATGATTGTAGTAACATGCACCGATACCGAATAAGTAATTAATTCTTAGTTTCTGTTGGCCGTTGTAATATTTTGGGGACAAAATATTTCTAAGTTGGGGAGATTGTAAAAACCGTGGAAAAAAGAAATGTGAAGACATTTAAATTAACTTCCATAGAGCTATACTTATAAAGACATGTCTAAGATAGGATAATGAATGAGTAATGTTCTCCATATACCCTATTATATTTTTAAGGACGAATATTTCCAAACTGGTGAGATTGTAAAACCTTGAAAATAACTACTTTATTTTATTTAGGGTTTTGTAAGTCTTAAAATGAATCAATTATATAATTAAATTAGTTCTTGAAATCAATATTTTATCAATTATAACTCATTCATAGTTTTTGACCTTTCGTTATCACACAAATATAGTTACGAGTACTTACGTTCTTTTCTATAAAATTTAATATAGTGACTTATTAAATTCCACACATATTTATAAAATTTAATGTAATGACTTCTAGAATTCCACACATATTCTTCTATATAAAGGAAAGTTTTGTTGTTAAATAAAACATCCTATGGATAGGTTGTGAGCACATTTGACACACAAAGGGGAAGACTTTAGGATTATTTGTTATAGTTACAGGTTCTTCACCAAATTTTCAGGTCCGTATAACTATTTAAAATGTTGTATTTTCCCTTGTGGACAACCTGGTAAGCCTGATCCCAAATTCGACCATCATGCACCGAGTGCAACTGGGGTCAAGGAATTGACCCAGTCCGACACGAGCTACGCCCTTCATAATTCAATAATGGACGTGTCAGAAAGGACCTGACAACCCATAATACAATAAATTAGACATGGTAGATTGGACTCACCAGCCAATTACGGACATGGTGGATTGGACTCACCAGCCAATAACGGACATGGCAGATTGGACTTGCCAGTCGATAATGGACATGATGGACTGATCCATCAGCCAATAAATTGGACATGGGAGATTGGACTCGCCAGCCAATTACAGATATGGTGGATAGGACTCACCAGCCGATAACAGACATGGCAGATTGGACTCGGCAGCCAGTAATGGACATGATGGACTGACCCATCAGCTAATGAATTGGACATGACGGATTGGACTTGCTAGCCAATTACGGACATGTTGGATTGGACTCACGAGCCAATAACAGACATGGCAGATTGGACTGACCTATCAGCCAATAGATGGACATGGTGGACTGACGCATCCGCCAACTAATGGACATGGTGGACTGAACCATCAGCTAATAAATGGACATGTTGGAATGGTCACAACAGCCAATATTATAGATAATGATAGGGAGTTTACGGACTTGTTTTATTTAATTATATGGCTTAGTGTTTAATCACTAATGCGGAATTGCCTCTGCAAGTTAGCAGCTGGAACTAAAGACTAAGAGACGACTGGGTGGTTCTTCTACCAACTTAGGTGGTGAACAGATAATAAGCAGACTTCTCTTTTTACTTTTCTTGTGTTATAAATGTCACTATGGGAAACGGTCCAAGACTGTGGGATAATTATTTCATACATTGTCATGTGAAACATAAGTTCTTTGGAGTTAGAAATGCTAGACTTATTTGATTTTATATTATTCATGTAACCTTTTAAGTAACACTCGGTCCGGTTAGGACTGGTCGTTATAGGGTTGGTTTTGTTAAATTTTGAGAACACCTGGCTAGAAAGGCCCACATATCGTGAAACGTGGTAGGTCATTACAACCTAAGCTCAGAATGAACTGGGAGACCGTGACTACTAATCTCAAAATGAATTGGGAGACCACCTAATCTCAGAATCAGCTGGGAGACAAATTCTAATCTCATAATGAACTGGTAGACCATGACTAATCTCAAAATGAATTGGGAGACCACCTAATCTCAGAATAAGCTGGGAGACGATTTCTAATCTCAGAATGAGGTGGGAGACGACTTTTACTAATCTCAGAATGACCTAAGAGACAAATTACTAATATCAGAATGACCCGAGAGATCATTACTAAAGACTTGTGTAATAATAATAATAAAAACGACTGAAATGATAATAGGGATTATATTGACTTGTTTCATTTAATTATGCGGCTTAGTGGTTTTATCACTAACGCGGAATTACCTCCGTAGGTGAGCAGCATTGGATTGAAGAATAGAAGTGTGGTTCGTGGTTCTTTTACCAACCTAGGTATGGTGAATCAATAATAAAAATTGGACTTCCTTATTATTCTCGTGTGTATAAATGTGGCTATGGGAAACGGTCCGATACTGTGGGATAGTTATTTTATATTTTAGAGAACTTGATTTATTGTTATGATTTATATTATATGTTGCAAGACTTAATTGCTGTATTGAAATTCATGTTCTGGAATGTTACATTTACATTAACTATATTTTAAAGTAACACCCGGTCCGGTTTGGGTGGGTCATTATACTAAATAACATTAATGACATGTTTTATAACTAACAGGCTAGCCCATCCAAACTGCTATCTATTGCAGCCTAATGGGTCATTCATCCTAAAAAATTTCTACGATCAAACATTTTAAAAAATAATTGGAATTGTGTAATATACTTTGATAACTTATTTCTTATCATTTTTTTAACGTTAATATCATCTACTTGTTGAGTACACTTGAACCTTATTGTTGATAACACACAGCCAGCCTCATCTTAGCATACATATCATGAAATCGGATTCAACTTGAATCGACGGCTTACCCAACTAATTCACTAATGTAAACCCTAACTCGAGTCATGGGTTTATTACCTTCCCTCCTTTGAAAAATTTCGTCTTTGAAATTTTACCCAAGGTGGTTTCAAACTTATCAATAATCTGAAAAACAAAAATCTCAACTAGAGTACCCGGTCGTGAAGCTAGTTACTCGAGCATCTCTAGGTATCTCTTCTTCATCTCATCTTCATGCTCCCATGTAGATTCTTTAACTCCTCGTCAAGTGCATTGCACTCGTACTAGAGAAACTTCTGTTCTTCTAAGAACTTTCACTTGGTAGTGAATGATGTTAATTGCATATTCTAAATATGTTAGGTCTTGGTGCAGCTATATCTCTGTGAAATTGACAATGTGAGAGTTGTTTGAATGGTATGCTTTCAATAATGACACATAGAAGATAGTGTGCACAATAGATGAGGTGACAATGCTAGTCTATAAGCCACTTTTTAAATGCACTCGATCACATCAAATGGTGTTATATGTCGTAGACTAAGTTTCCCACGTGTTTAGAATATCATGTTTCCATTAGTTGGATAGACCTTTAGGAAAACATGATCTCGTACTGCAAAACAAACCTCACTAAGCTGATTGACATAACTTCTCTGTCTATCCTGAGCTGACTGCGTTCTCTTCATAATCTGCATCACTATCTCCTATATCTACTAGATCATTTCTAGTCAAAGTACCATTGGTTCGCTGCCCTGTACCCAACATATTGGGGATCAACATGGTCTACCATGAAGTGCTTCGAATGGTGTCATTCTGATTATGGCCTAATAACTATTGTTGTATGAGACTAGAGGTATGTGCTCGTTCCAACTCCTCCGAAGTCTAGAATGCATGCTCAGAGAAATGTTTTACTATCTGTATGGTTCTTTTAGTCTTCCTATACATTTGAGGTTGAAAAGTTGTGCTAAATCTCAATTCGCTGCCCAAAGCTATCTGGAAAGCCTTCCAAAGTTGTGATGTGAATCTTGGATCCCTGTCTGATATAATCTCCCGTGGCACTCTATGTACTAACTGATCTCTATATAGCATGGCAAAAGTGGTCAGTGGGTACTCCATCCTTATTGGTATGAAGTGCGCACTCTTTGTGAGTCGACCTATTATAACGCAGATAGCAATCTTCTCTTGGCTGGTCCTAGGCAAATTAACTATAAAGTTGTATGCTGTGCTCTCTCACTTCCACGATGCTTTCACCTGCTTGCACACCAAACATCTGGTGTCTGTGCCATACACCCTCTCTTCATTGCTGGCCATCAATAAGTTTGTTGGCCATCATGGTACATCTTCACTCTACCTGGATACACTGCCATCTCAAAGTTTCAACTTCGTGAAGAATTGTCCTTTTAAGTCCACAATACTCTAAAATATCTGATACAAATAGTCTACCTCTCAATCTGACTAATCCATATGCATCTCTGGCCCATACCTTGTGTGTTCCCTATTCCAGCTACTGACTCAACTATTTGTCTTCCTCCTAGGATGGTCAGCCGTGCCATCATTCTGACCAACTATTTCTGGTCTGTAACATGTTGAGTCACTGACATTGTTGCCAATCCAGCTGAGCCTTGAACTGGATTCATTCTAAGAGCATCTCCTACCACATTTGCTTTACCCTCATGGTACACTATGCTGATCTCATAGTCTGATAACAACTCTAACCATCTTCTTTGTCTACCGTTTAAGTCCTTCTGCATGAAGATGTATTTCAGACTCTGGGGATCAGTATAGAGCATGAAAGATATTCTTTACAAATAATGCCTTCATATTCTGAGAGCAAATATATTTACTTCAAGCTCTAGGTCGTGTATGTGATAGTCACGCTCATGCACCTTGAGCTAATGAGTTGCATAGCCTATAACCTTATCTTTCTGCATCAAAATACAACCTAGACCAACCCCTACAGCATATGTGTAGGCCACAAATGTCCTTCTGGCAATGTGAGGACAGATGCCGAAGTCAACCCTCCTTCAGTGTCCTTAAACTCTTCTCACACTCCTCTCTCCATACAAATCATTTCTCCTTTCTAGTTAGTCGTGTAAGAGGATCTACTATATAAGAGAAACTTCATACAAACTGTTTTTAGTATCCTGCTAAGATTGTAGTCGGAACCTCTATAGGTGTCTTCAGTTGCTCCCATTGTACTAGTGTTTTTATCTTGCCTGGATCTACTGATATACCTGCTACTGAGATAATATGGCTAAGAATATTCACTACTGAGAGCCTTATTGCACTATGAAAACTTACCATACAATTTGTACTCTCTTAGTGTTTGAACACAATCCTCAGGTGTTGGTCGTGCTCTTCCTTAGACAAAGAGTACACCAATTTGTTTTCTACAAAGACAATTGTAAACTGGTCTAAATATAGACTGAACACTCAATTTGTTGTGTCAATAAATTCTATTGAAGCATTGGTCTATCCAAAAGGCATGACCAAAAACTCATAGTGGCCATATTTGGTCTTGAATGCAGTTAATGGGATGTCTTCTGGTCTAATTCTGGTAGTATCTTGTCATCAAATCGATCTTCTAGAAGATGACTAATGAGTTCAACCAATCAAACCGATCATCAATGCAAGAAAGAGGGTATTTGTTTTAATAGTTACATAGTTTAGCATCCTTTAATCGATGCTTAAATATATGCTTCCATCCTTCTTCCACATAAATGGCATTGGTCCACCCCATGGAGAGACACTCGGTCTAATGATTGATCCAACAGTGTCTCCAACTGTTCCTTAAGTTCCTTGAGCTCAAGAGGTGTCATTCTGTATGAAGTTCGAGATATAGGTGTTGTGTCTGGCATCAATTGTAAAATCCTGAAAATAATTGGGTTATTTATTTAGGGTTTTATAAATCTTAAAATAAAACAATTATTGAATTAAATTAATTCTTGGGAATCAATATTTTATCAATTATAAACCATTCATTGTTTTTGACCTTTCGTTATCACACAAATATAGTTACCAGTATGTACGTTCTTTTCTATAATATTTAATATAGTGACTTTTTAAATTCCACACATATTTATAAAATTTAATGAAATGACTTCTGGAATTCCACATATATTCTTCTATATAAAGGAAAGTTCTGTTGTTCAATGAAACATCCTCTGGATAGGTTGTGAGCACATTTGACACACAAAGGGGAAGACTTTAGGATTATTTGTTATAGTTGCGGGTTCTTCACCAGTTTTCAGTTCCGTATAATTATTTAAAAGATTGTATTTTCCCTTGTGGACAACCTGGTCAGCCTGAGCCCATATTCGACTACCATGCACCGAGTGCAACCGTGGTCAAGGAATTGACTCATTTTGACACGGGCCTGGGCTCATATTTTCCCACTGTGTTCTGTTATTAATTGACAAATTTATTCACTAATAAACCTAAGTCATAACTGAAACAAAAAAAACACATTAATGAACCATGATGGTTCGACATTTTCGAATGGCAGGCACTCGTAGACATTCAAACCGATCTGTGCAGTCAAATTCGAACATAGAGAATGTGTTGGCTCAGATCCTGACGGCCATACAGGGACTAGCGTAGGCTTTAAAAAGCACAAATTCTGTGGTTTAGAATATTGTTCAGTGGTTACCATGAGTGGTAGCAGGGAATGGAGCCTCAAACTCGGCAGCGGGTCCCCCCAGATGGTGGTCAAGGGAGTTCCCAAGGGCCGGCAGGGTTAGTAGACTCGGGTGAGCGTGGTGAGCATCCAAACCCAATGCCACCAGTAGTTCGACAAGTGGTGCTGCCAAGGGTTGATGATAGTGACCGCTACACTATGGAAAAATTCAGGAAGAATGGAGCTGAAGTATTTATTGGAGGGATCAATCCTATGAAGGTAGAGAGCTAGATAGACATTACTGAAAAAGCGTTTAGGGGTCTGTCTGTGCCCCACTGCCATCAAGTGAGATTGTCAACATGCATGCTTCAAGAGGAAGCATCTTACTGGTGGAAATCCATGGAAAAACCAAACACCTCGACTGCCCATCATTGGGTGAGGGTTGTAAAGCCTTTTTGCTAACTTAGTTGAGTCTGAGTCAAAACCCAAAGAGTTGTCCATGATTCCTGTGGTAGTAGAGTTTCTCGATGTATTCCCGGAAGAACTTCCAGGGTTACCTCCTAAACGGGCAGTGGAGTTCACCATTGACTTAGCACCTGGAACAACACCTATTTTTAAAGCACCATACTGTATGGCTCCAGCAGAACTCAAGACGTTAAAGAGTCAACTAGAAGAGTTGTTGCAGGTAGGCTTCATCCAACCAAGTACGTCACCCTGGGGAGCCCTTGTTTTCTTTGTGAAGAAGAAAGATGGATCACTTCGGCTGTGTATTGACTATCAAAAAAATTAGTCACGTGATAGTCAAGAACCGGTACCCCTTACCGAGGATTGATGACTTGTTTGATCAGCTAAAAATAGCCGGAGTATTTCCTAAGATAGACTTGCGATTAGGTTATCACCAGTTGCTAGTAAAGGAGTCAGACATACCGAAAACGGTTTTCCAAACTCGGTATGGACATTATGAGTTTTTGGTTATGCCTTTTGGTCTAACAAATGCACCAGTGGCTTTGTGTCACTCATGAACACAGTATTCCACACATACCTGGAAAAATTTTTATTGTATTTGTTGACGACATTCTGGTCTATTCATATATTGAAAAAGAGCATGTGAAGAACCTGTCTATTACTCTTCAAGTTCTGAGACAATATTAATTGTTTGCCAAGCTCTCAAAGTGTGACTTCTGGATGAGGGAGGTAAATTTCCTTGGTCATATTGTCTCAAAGGCTGGAGTTATAGTGGATCCATCGAAAGTGAAAGCAGTCACTGATTGGCCACAACCCAAGTCAGTCACTGACATCAGAAGTTTTCTTGGTTTAGCGGGTTACTATAGGAAATTTATTTAAGACATCTCCTTAGTGGCATCGCCAATGACCAAACTCACAAGGAAGGGCTTCAAGTTTGAATGGAGTAGCAGGTGTGAGGACAGTTTTCGGTCTCTAAAGAAGAGTCTAACAACTGCACTAGTCTTGGCACTGCAAAATGGTAATAAAGGATTTGTAGTCTTCAGTGATGCATCCCTGTTGGGTTTAGGATGTGCCCTTATGCAGGGAGGTAAAGTGGTGGCCTATGCCTCTCATCAATTGAAAATTCATGAGCAAAATTATGCAAACCATGACTTGGAACTGGTCAGCAGTAGTTTTTGCACTGGAGATTTGGAGACACTACTTGTATGGAGCCCAGTTCGAAGCTTCACTGACCATTAGAGTTTGAAGTATATCTTCACCCAAAAGGACCTTAACCTTCGATAGAGGCGGTGGATAGAAAATTTGAAGGACTAAGACTTCCAAATCTTATCTCAGCAAGGGAAAGCAAATGTGGTAGCCGATGCATTGAGTCAGAAGGGCAATGTGAACAAAGGTCAGTAGCAAACTAGACTTTGGGCCATGTGAGCAAAAGTGGTGGCTATCAATCCTGTGGAACAACTAACAGGGTTACTGGCAAATCTAATTATTTCCAATGATTTGGTCGATCAGGTTAACCTAGCACAAATGGGTGATGAAGAGCTAAATGAAATGTTGGACAAGACTCCTGACATTGTAGCTGATTCTAATAGTGTGATCAGATTTAGAAGAAGGTAGTGTGTACCCAAGAATGATGCACTGAGGCGAAATATCTTGGAAGAGGCTCATCGCTCAAAGTTCTCGATACACCCTGAAGTTACTAAAATGTATCAGGAATTAAAGCGAATCTACAGGTAGATTGGGATGAAAAGGGATGTTGTGGATTTTGTCTCTATGTGTCAGACTTGCCAAAAGATCAAAGCCCAACATAAACTACCTAGGGGACTATTACAACCTTTAGAAATACCAACCTGGAAATGGGAGTGTGTCACATGCGACTTTATTGCAAAACTCCCAATGACTCAGATGAAGCATGACTCCATATGGGTGGTTGTGGACCGTCTGACCAAGGTAGCTCATTTCATCCCCACTAAATTAAGAAGGACGGTGGAATACCTAGCAGAATTGTATGTCAAGAAAATTGTCAGGCTGTATGGGATTCCAAAAGAGGTAGTCTCTGACAGAGATCCCCTATTCACTTCACAATTCTAGGAAGCTTTCCAAAAATCTATGAGGACCCAAATCAAGCTAAATACAACATATCATCCTCAAATTGATGGTCAAAGTGAGAGGACAATTCAAACATTGGAGGATTTGTTAAGAGCTTGCTTTCTTGACTGGGAAGGAGATTGGGAGAAACACTTAGCCTTGTCTGAATTCACCTATAATAACACTTACCAGGCCAGTATAAGGATGGCACCATTTGAAGCCTTATACAGTAGGGCCCACCGATCACCATCATGCTGGTTGGAGTCTACCGAAGTGGTTATATTTGGGCCAGAGATGGTGAGGGAAGCAACTGAAAGGGCGAATCCAAGATTCATAGGACCGTTCCCAATCATGGATCAAGTCAGAAATTGTGCATATAGATTAGCAATACCACCAAGCCCAGCTGGAGTACACAATGTTTTCCATGTGTCATTGCTAAAGAAATATGTACGAGACAAAGATCATATAATCACAACTTTTAAAGATTTAGAATTACAACCAAATTTAACACACGAGGAAAAGCCGATTCGCATTTTGGCAAGAGAATTTAAGACACTCAGGAACAAGGAAATCCCTTTGGTAAAGGTATTATGGAGAAATCAGGGATCAAAGGAAGCTACCTGGGAGATTGAGCAAGAGATGGAAAAGAAATACCCAAGCCTATTTGTGGCGTAAGATTCTTATGATTGTAGTAGCATGCACCGTTACCGAATAAATAATTAATTCTTAGTTTCTATTGGCTGTTATAATATTTTAGGGTACAAAATATTTCTAAGTTGAGGAGAGTATAAAAACCGTGGGAAAAAAATGTGAAGATATTTAAATTAACTTCCTTAGAGCCATACTTACTAATAAAGAAAGACATGCCTAAGATAGGATAATGAATGAGTAATTTTCTCCATATACCTTATTATATTTTTTAGGACGAAATTTCCAAGCTGGTGAGATTGTAAAACCCTAAAAATAATTAGGTTATTTTATTTAGGGTTTTGTAAATCTTAAAATGAATCAATTATTTAATTGAATTAATTCTTGGAAATCAATATTTTATCAATTATAACTCATTCATAGTTTTTGACCTTTTGTTATCACACAATTATAGTTATGAGTACTTACGTTCTTTTCTATAAAATTTAATATAGTGATTTCTTAAATTCCACACATATTTATAAAATTGAATGTAATGCATTCTAGAGTTCCACACATATTCTTCTATATAAAGGAAAGTTCTGTTGTTGAATGAAACATCCTCTGGATAGATTGTGAGCACATTTGACACACAAAGGGGAAGACTTTAGGATTATTTGCTATAATTGCAGGTTCTTCACCAAATTTTCAGGTCCGTATAATATTTAAAATGTTGTATTTTCCCTTATGGACAACTTAGTCAACCTGAGCCCAGGTTCGACCACCATGCATCGAGTGCAACCGAGGGTTAAGGAATTGTCTCAGTCCAACACAGGCTACACCCTTCATAATCCAATAATGGACATGTCTGAAAGGACCTGACAACCCATAATACAATAAATTGGACATGACGGATCGGACTTGCCAGCCATTTACGGACATGGTGGATTGGACTCACTAGCCGATAACGGACACTGCGGATTGGACTCGCTTGCCGGTAATAGACATGATGGGCTGACCCATCAGACAATAAATTGGACTTAGTGGATTGGACTCGCCAGCTAATTATGGACAAGGTGGATTGGACTCACTAGTCAATAACGGACATGGCGGATTGGACTCGCTAGCGGGTAATGGACATGATGGACTGACCCATTAGCCAATAAATTGGTCATGGCGGATTGGACTCACCAGCCAATTACACACATGGTGGATTGGACTCTCCTGCCGATAATGGAATGGCAGATTGGACTTGCCAGCCGGTAATGGACATGATGGACTGATCCATCAGCTAATAGATGGACATGGTGGACTGACCCATCAGCCAACTAATGGACATTGTGGACTGAACCCATCAGCTAATACATGGACAGGTTGGAATGGTCACAACAGGCAATATTATAGATAATGATAGGGAGTTTATAGAATTGTTTTATTTAATTATACGGCTTAGTGTTTAATCACTAAGATGGAATTGCCTCCACAAGTTAGCAGCTGGAACTAAAGACTAAGAGTCTAAGGTTATGCAACATATCATATGAGTCATAACAATAAATCATGTTCCCTAAAATATAAAATAACCTTCCCACAGTATCGGATCGTTTCCTATAGCCACATTTATAACACAAGAGAATATTAAGGAAGTCCAAGTTTATTATTGATTCAACATACCTATGTTGGTAAAAGAACCACCAACCATACTTCTATTCTTTAGTCCAAAACCACTCATCTGCGGAGGCAATTCCGCATTAGTGATAAAACCACTAATCCGCATAATTAAATAAAACAACTCAATGAGATTAGTAATTTGTCTCTCAGGTCATTCTGAGATTAGTAAAAGTCATCTCCTAGCTCATTCTGAGATTAGGCTGCCAACTAATTCATTTTGAGATTAGTCATGGTCACTTAGTTCATTCCAAGATTTGAAATTGTCTCCCATCTCACTCTGAGATTAGGTGGTCTCCCATTTCATTTTGAAAATAGTCATGGTCTCCCAGTTCATTCTGTGATTAGAAATTGTCTCCCGGCTCATTCGGAGATTAGGTGGTCTCCCAATTCATTTTGAGATTAGTCATAGTCTCCAAGTTCATTCTGAGATTATAAATTGTGTCCCAGCTCATTTTGAGATTAGGTGATCTCCATCCAATTCATTTTGAGATTAGTCATGGTCTCACAGTTCATTCTAGGATTAGAAATTATCTCCTAGCTCTTTCTGAGATTAGGTGGTCTCCAAATTCATTTTGAGATTAGTCATGGTCTCCCAGCTCATTCTAAGATTATAAATTGCCTCCCAGCTCATTTTGAGATTAGGTGGTCTCCCAATTCATTTTGAAATTAGTCATGGTCTCCTAGTACATTCTGAGATTAAAAATTGTCTCCCGGCTCATACTGAGATTAGGTGGTCTCACAATTCATTTTGAGATTTGTCATGGTCTCCCAGTTCATTATGAGATTAGAAATTGTCTCTTAACTCATTCTGAGATTAGGTGGTCTCTCAATTCATTTTGAGATTTGTCATGGTCTCCCAGTTCATTCTGAGTTAAGAAATTGTCTACCAGCTCATTATGAGATTAGAAATTATCTCCCAACTCCTTCTGAGATTAGGTGGTCTCCTAATTTATTTTGGGATTAGTCATGGTCGCCCAGTTCATTCTGAGATTAGAAATTGTCTCCCAGCTCATTCTGAGATTATAAATTGTCTCCCAGTTCATTCTGAGATTAGGTGGTCTCCAAATTCATTTTGAGATTAGTCATGGTATCCCAGTTCATTCTCATATTAGAAATTGTCTCCCAGCTCATTCTGAGATTAGGTGGTCTCCAAATTTATTTTGAGATTAGTCATGGTATCCCAGTTCATTCTCATATTACAAATTGTCTCCAGCTCATTCTGAGATTAGGTGGTCTCCCAATTCATTTTCAGATTAGTAATGGTCTCCTAGCTCATTCTGAGATTAGTGCCGACAAGGCTACTGGTTTGGGAAAATACAACATTTCATATAGTTATACCAGTTTAGGGAAATACAACATTATATATAATTATACCAGTTTGGGAAAATACAACATTTCAAATAATTATACGGACAATACAACATTTCAAATAGTTATACGGACAATATAACATTTCAAATAATTATACGGACCATACAAATTTTAATAATTATACGGACACACATAGTAATTATAATGGCGCGGCCCCGTGTCGGATTGAGTAAATTCCTTGACCCCGATTGCGTTACAACGCATGGTGGTCGAATCTAGGCTTAGGCCGACCAGGGCTGCCAACAAGGGAACGTACAATATTTTAAATGATTATACAGACATGGATATTTCGAACTTGTAGCTGCAACTAATGATCCTAAGATGAACGAGAACATATCATGTAACCATTCAAAAATATTAAATATTAAATTTTCAACAAATTTAGTGAGATAATTGATTATTCAGGTGATATAATCATTCAAGTCCTACTTTACATTTTAAATTAATTATCTAACTCATAATTAATATTTAATAGTTGATAAAATAATTATTCCTAATAAACAAGTATTTAATTTTCCATTGCGGTGATAATTATTTAACCCCGGTCTTGATGATTTAGTTGACGGTTTTAATTTTTAATCCCTACTATTATTTACAGCAATTTAATAAATTAGGTTGTTCAATTAAATAATCTTTATTATTTTAATTTATAAATATTATTAATACAATTATTGTAAATTATTCAACACTATAAAGTTTCGAACTTTATTTATTTTTATTATGATATTTAGGTTCGACGCGAGTAATTGCTGCCCGACTATAGTTTAGTAACTCATTTTCTACATTAATGACTCATTATTAAAATAATCACTTTATTTACCTAATATTAAATTTAATATGGTAAAGGTAAAATCTTTATTTTATTAACTACTTATAACCGTCCGATTTAATTTAATCGCTTGAATTACGCCGATTTATTATCGGCCGTTTATGATTACTATATTTTTTATTACTTGTGGCAATTTTATATAATAATTAGTTAGTTTAGTAACTTTACCCATAACCCTTCAAAAAAATATTTTTTAAAGATTTATTATGAGTTAATATTTTTTTTAACTCGAGCTGTGTCGAGTCAATCATTATTTACACCCAAGGTAATTTTTTCCTTCTTCTTCTTCTCCGGCATGCTCTGTTCCCGACTTAGGCACACTCCAGCCGCCGCCGCTGCTGGCGACCACCTCCGTCTGCCGTCCATCATCGCCATCCAGCTCCACCGTGCCATTTCAGTGTCACCCGGCCAACTCCGGTCGCCTTCCAGCCACGGCGACGCCTGCATCGTCTGCCTAGCGGTGAACTCGCATCACCGATTCCACCAACGGCGATCGTTGCCGCCTCAATTGGGTAGTCGCCTCGACACCCTCGACCTCCTATCAACCTTCACGGGCCATATTGCAACCCGTCGCCACCCAGGAACTGTAAAACCCACGATTCGAGTTAGGGTTTTATATTCAGAACCGGTCGGGTCGACCGTTATTTTTTCGAGTTGAGTCAGTTTCAGGACACGTGTACCGAGCCAATGCCAGTCGCGTGTATGAGCTATGAGGGTCATGCGTACCCAAGTATATGATGATAACGTCATGAACACAGCAGAACAGAATGAGTTATCAGATATATGAGAGTATGCCAGTAATTTTTTTTATTATTTTTATATATAATGGATCGTAAAATTAGTATTAGGCCGTTTACCGCGTTAGGACGCGTTCGGGCAGTCTGGGTGGGTTGATAGTTCTAGACCATATCATTATGATTTTTTTTGTGTGTTGTTTGATTTTACGGGATTTTTCCCGATTTTTATGAATTTTTTTAGGATTTAATACGACTTAGTTATTATACTTGACTCGAGCCGGAGACGAGTCAAGTATTATTTACGAAACTGCCACCAGCCCTTTTCTTCCTCTTCCCCGACCTTTCTTCCCCAAAACGTTGCCGCGCGCCGCCCCTGTTCGCGCGCCACCGCCGCCGCTGTCGGCGCCGCCCGGCCGTCGACCGACGCCGCCCAGCTCGGCGACGACGTCGCCCCGCCGCCCCGACCAGGCCCGGCCACCATCGGGCCGCCGCGACGCCGGAATCGCCACGCCTAGCGCCGCGGCTGCGTTTGGTCGCGTCGCCGATTCCGCCGCCGGCGACCGTCGCCGCCGTGATCGAGTGGTCACCTCGACGTCTTCGACCAACCCACGACTGTCCCCGACCGGAACGGAGGCCAGCGCCGCCCATCCCGGCCGGATCGAGTCACCCACCGCCGCCACCACTGTTTTGACCATTTTCCGGCGAGCCGCCGCCTCCATTGGCCACACTGAGGTCATAGATGAGTCGGGCTCGCCGAGCCGGTTCCGAGGGTACCCAACACGACCCCTTTCCGACTAGTAGACGCCGCCGGCGATTGTCGCCGGAAAACCATCGGAAGCCGCCGGAAAACCGCCAGTAGCTGCCGGAAAACCGCCGAAAAATCGGAATTTCTGGGATTCGCCGGAATCCACCGGATCTTCTGTGGGGCTCACCCAGTGGAGCCCGATCGAACGTCGGACGCCGAGGAGCGCCGAATTCGAGCTCCGAGACGCGCGATGGAACCCTAGCCGTCGCCGATTGCCGACGACGTGAGGTATAATTACCTCCGATTGAGTTATTTAAAATTGAATATGATTGTTAGCATAGCATGCTAGAATTAACTAGTTGTCATGATGAATGTTAGCACAGTATGCTAGATTTGATTAACCGTCATGAGTAATGTCTAATTATGAGTAAAGGGATGATTGTATGAGTTGAGTGATTGCGAATAAATAGTAAGTGATCTAATGAGAGCATGATAAGTTATTACGACATAACTTAGAAAAACACGATAAGATTGGTATGAATAGGAGTTAGAATTTCTTTCATAATTATTGTTATATAATTGTTGATTGTTGTGGTAGATGTTGTATTGTGAGCGTGTTTAATCATAACGAGTTTGATGCATCATTTAGTTAGCGGGCGTTAGTATTTAGTTTTGATGTGTAGGTACGGAGTAGGAGCTTGCCGCCTAGGCGCGATGACACGCTTGGAGCTTCTACCAGGTCCGTTTAGGACTCGTCTTGTTTTACGCTCTTCCATTGTATGTTTATTTTATTATTGCAGGGCGGGTTAAGTGGCGTTTTATCGGATCCCACTTAACTCGGGCCATTTAATCGAATATTTCCGGATTAATAACCCCTCGAGGATGAGATCCCTCGAGGATGATTTCGAAAACAAGATCCACCACAAGTTGCCTTCGGGCCTATTATATGAATCCCTTCCCAGGCCTATATATATAGTTTTATCGAGTTTTCAGTGAGACGAGAGATGGAGAAACCGACTGCACGTACCATGCAGAGGATGCCGTGACAGTCAAAGCGGGCTCTGGATTAGTGCCAGCGGACTGTTCCATTCCCGAGGGATCCTGACAACTCCGCGTTTGAGTTCCTCACACCCGGAGAACGTGGAGGTTTACGGGTACTGTTTAGTACAGCGCATGTCCGGACTTGTGGTTCAAAGGGTACTAAAGGCGACTGCCTGAGAGTACTCGGCCTTCGTGCTCAAGGCCAGGAGAAATATGGAGGTAAGGAGAGGGCTTAGGATAAAGTTTCACGAGAAGTACTGAAAAAGAAGTGCTGAGAGTAGCACAGTACCAGCAGCAGTAAGTTCGGGATGCTACCGGGTCTGCAGCCCAGTGGCTCCTCAGTAGTGCCCTTCAGAGTGTTCTTGAGGAAGTATATGTTTTCTTTCAGATGAGAGTTTGCTCTCATAGTCAGTTTGTTATAGTTATTTTATTTTCCGGACCAGTAACGCTTGTTACTGACGTTTTTCTTATATATATGTAGGTGATAAGCACGAGGTGGATGAGCCAGCTTGGACGGAGGAGCAATGAGGTCTTGTGCACACACATGTTAGATTTCTGAATGTTTAAATTTGTGTTATTATGTGATTATATTGTGAATGACATGTTCAAATGCATGAGACATGATAGAATGTGAAATGATCAGAGTAGCGCAGCGGAAGCGTGATGGGTTAGGACCCAAAGTTCAGAGAATGATGAATATAATAGATTAGAAGTACGTGTGAATGTTATTGTTGCTATACGTATATATGTTTGAAATATACGATTTTGACAGGGTGGCCCCTAATTGTATTTTTAGGGGAAATTCTGTCCCTTTTATTTTAGAATTTTTACTAATTTTGATTGTAATTGGTTGGTGTGAAATTTAGGTTGCATGTCATCCATGTAGTGTCATGTTAGGGTTTTATGAATTTATCCATGCATGGCACGTCGTATCTACATCTTAAGACGCCGAGATTGGATCCGTATGAGTTAGGTTCGGGTTAGCCAACCTAACCGGGGCCTGTAACATGCCGGTTCGGTTCACGAGCGTGAACCGGATTTGGGGTGTTACAACATTGGTATCAGAGCCACTCTCGGCCGATTAAGATGTATGATACTTTTATAGGTGATGTGTGTGCAAAGACTACTCCGAGTCCAGCTGGCAGGTATGTTTTTGTATATTTTCTTTACATGCAGATTTTCTTCACAAATCGTTTGGATAATAGTGTATTCAGGACTGGATCGAAATTGTGTGGAACTGACCTTAGTTGAGTTGACAGGTCATTTCTATGGGATGATAGCAGACAGTTGGTACGTTAGATGTGAGCAAGATATGTGTAGTGCTAGTAGGGGTAGAATGGGTATGAGTTCCAATCTTATACCAGATTTGGATGTCAGTAGCCGTCAGCAGGAATCTGACAAGCTTGTCACGATGGGCTTAGAGACCCACTAGTTTTGTCCATCACACAAGAGATTTGGATTGATTGGATGTTGACCAGGCGTCCGTCCTTTGTATGTCACCACATCAGTCCTATTTCCATGGGACATGGTGTACATGATAGGAATGAGTTAAAAAGAAAATGGGTAATAATAAGGAGCTTGAAGTATAGAGATATTAGCAAGCTAGTTGATACATGAGATGGACCACTTCCAGAAGATAGTGATGAATGAGGATGAGTAGCGAGGTGGATCGGCAGTCCAATGGGTACTTCACCACATCCCCTCCTCCATTAGTTTATGACCTGCTGGTAGCAGTTTTGGCTTCACTTTACCAGACAGAGGTCTCGATATGATGAGGAAAAGATCAGGATTACTATTGAAGGCCAGTCAGCACTGATGAAAGTAGCCACTCCAGATTTGAAGAGATTACAGTGAGTTCAGCATAGATTTACCATCATATGCGTTAGCACATGATCCAAACCCCTCTGGATTAGACACGTATGGTTGGACAACCTGAGCCTAGTTGTTAGCAGCCAAGATATGTTAGAGATAGTAGTGGATTTATGATATATATGATCCAGATCAGAATTTAGCATCTAGATAGAATTATCACCGACAGAGTTGCACAACCGCCGACCGAGTACACAACCACCGACCGAGTGCACAACCACCGACCGAGTGCACAACCACCGACCGAGTGCGCAACCACCGACCGAGTGCGCAACCACCGACAGAGTTGCACAACCGCCGACCGAGTACACAACCACCGACCGAGTGCACAACCACCGACCGAGTGCACAACCACCGACCGAGTGCACAACCACCGACCGAGTGCGCAACCACCGACCGAGTGCGCAACCACCGACCGAGTGCGCAACCACCGACCGAGTTGCACAACCACCGACTGAGTTGCACGACCGCCGACCGAGTCACACAACTATCGTCGAGTGCACAACCGTCGTTCGAGATGTACCACCACCGACCGAAGATGCACTACCGCCGTCCGTGTATTGCTCATCCACCGACCGAGTAGATTAGTTAAGGTTTAGTAGGACTAGAGTTGAGGAACAAGGAATAGTTACAGTGAAGTCAGCAGAATAGAAAAGAGTTAAGGAAAACGGAGGTTATTTGGATGAGATGGCATAGGATCCCACTTCACAGTTCTCTTGCAATCGTTGTCTTGACCTAACATCATTGGGTCAGATGAATATTGCAAGATGTCCCCATCAGACACTGTTAGTTACAGTCTCATAGGGATGCGTATGGACAGAGTCAGGGAACATGACAGAGTGACCTCCAGATGAGACGGTCACAATGATCAGATTGTGTAGACTGCATGATCCATGGGTCACAACCAGCATACATAGATCAGATGGTTAGTAGATGATCATACGCGTAGTTTAACCCATTTAGCGATTGGCCAGCCAGCGATAGGAGGTTGACTTAGTATGGGGCATGGATAGAGGGTTAGTGAGGAAGGGTCTTTCAGAGAGAGATTGATTTCCTTGTGTTTCGCCAGCACGATTAGGTTCTCACCTTGAACCATAGGATTGAGCCTTGCCCGAGTATAGAGGTACCTCTATGGTACTGATTAGGGTTTACAGTATAGGTAGATGTTTGCAGATTGATCTTCCGAGGAGGATTTCACCCCAACATGAGAGTGGACTAGATGGAGTATATCAGTGTATGCTCATCTTTATTTATAGCCTTGCTTGAGAGTCTACCACAGCGGTAGTAGTCATGTGAGTTGAGATTAGTACTACAAATCGGTACGGGACGGCAGGTCACACACCACTGAAGAGCGGACGAGACACGCGTCAAACCTCACTATAAGTCCCCGTAGACTTGAGGGGAGACAGTGGTTCTTTGGGTCGTTTGAGCCCCGCCCGTTTAGAAGTGCGTGACTAGTACGGTATCGAGAAACACGTGCCTACTGTTAGCTGATTGAACTAGAGCCACTTAGGAGCCGTTTCTGAGATTTGTCATTGATTGACTGTTCCACAGACTGATCACCTGTGGCATAGTGAATCGTGGTGATCTTAGAGACAAGTCCATAGACCTACCGATATTTTGGCCACCCAGTATGCTACATAGGGATTTTATCTTCCCTACTATTCATGAGACCTTAACCTTACTATAGATAAGAGTTGCGCAGCAGAAGCGTGTGGGCCCATAACCCACAGGTCCCAGGATCCCCCGTCTACCTTGCATCATATACCACACGTGAGAATGAGGGATCACCTATTGAGAGTTCTTGAGCGGTGTGACTAGTTTCCACGAGATTTAGCCTCCTTTCCTATAACCCAGAGATGTTAGACAGAGTGGAGTTTTCACTTGAGGATTCCACTCACCCCTTTATATGTATCAGTTCTGCCATCAGTTTATCCAGAGGATTGAGATGAGTATACATTGACCAGAGCACATAGCACAGAGCACAGGCCACAGACCAGATGCAGACTCCACAGTCCCATACAGAGTATGTTATCATACTCCTTGAGACACGCTGTGTATGTACAGGTGTCCTCGCCTCCTTTCAGCAGTAGTTAGTGGTTGTATAGATAGCCACCTGAGCCATAGTATGCAGTAGAGAATAGCAGCTATCCTTGTTCTCATATAGAACAGAGTGAGATATTTGACTCAGGACCGAGTCAACTAGGACCCCGTGAGCGGTCCAGTTCCTTATACCGGGACACCTGAGAGTTATATCTAGACTGGCGACAGTGAGCCGTGCAGCTCATTAGGGTATCCACCGTACTTAGCAGGAGACTCATAGCAGGCCTTGAGGTGACTATAAGACCTAGAGTAGAGTTCCCGCGAGTACATGTAGGTGTGTTCACAAATGATGATTAGAGGGACATGGGTAGATGTTAGCAGGTAGGTCTTACCCTCGGCGTAGTTTTCCAGACATAACCCAGATTAGAACCTTGTGATACTCTAGAGTATCTGCTTGACCAACCCAATAGGCCCTTAGGGGTGACCTAGGGTTTTTCCGCCGAGTTAGCAGCAGTGATTAGAACATAAGAGAAGAATGATGGTCATATCAGAATAGGCATAGACAGCTTAGAAACAGAATGTGGATATTGACAACATCAGAAGTAGAACCGCCATGACAGTGCAGCTATAATCAGTAAGGATGTATATGGCTATCGAAGAGTAGAGGATACAACAGATGTGTATCCAGCTCCAGGTAGTAGTTTAGCAGAACCTCCTTGAGTTAAAATTTCGAGGACGAAATTTTTATAAGGAGGGAAGGTTGTAAAACCCACGATTCGAGTCAGGGTTTTATATTCAGAACCGGTCGGGTCGACTGTTATTTTTCGAGTTGAGTCAGTTTCAGGACACGTGTACTGAGCCGATGTTAGTCGCGTGTATGAGCTATGAGGGTCATGCGTACCCAAGTATATGATGATAACGTCATGAATACAGCAGAACAGAATGAGTTATCAGAATATATGAGAGTATGCCAGTGATTTTTTTATTTTATATATAGTGGATCGTAGAATTAGTTTTAGGCCGTTTACCGCGTTAGGACGCGTCGCGGGCATTTTGGGTGGGTTGATAGTTCTAGAGCATATCATTATAATTTTTTTGGTGTTGTTTGATTTATTGTCTGCAGGACGGGTTAAGTGGTGTTTTATCGGATCCCACTTAACTCGGGCCATTTACTCGAATATTTTCCGGATTAATAACCCCTCGAGGATGAGATCCCTCGAGGTTGATTTCGAAAACAAGATCCACCAAAAGTTGCCTTCGGGCCTATTATGTAACTCCCTACCTAAGCCTATATATATATAGTTTTCGTGTTTCTGTGAGACGAGAGATGGAGAAATCGACTGCACGTACCATGCAGAGGATGCCGTGACAGTCAAAGCGGGCTCTGGATTAGTGCCAGCGGACTGTTCCATTCCCGAGGGATCCTGACAACTCCGCGTTTGAGTTCCTCACACCCGGAGAACGTGGAGGTTTACGGGTACTGTTTAGTACAGCGCATGTCCGGACTTGTGGTTCAAAGGGTACTAAAGGTGACTGCCTGAGAGTACTCGGCCTTCGTGCTCAAGGCCAGGAGAAATATGGAGGTAAGGAGAGGGCTTAGGATAAAGTTTCACGAGAAGTACTGAAAAAGAAGTGCTGAGAGTAGCACAGTACCAGCAGCAGTAAGTTCGGGATGCTACCGGGTCTGCAGCCCAGTGGCTCCTCAGTAGTGCCCTTCAGAGTGTTCACGTGGAGTATGATGATTTCTTTCAGATGAGAGTTTGCTCTCATAGTCAGTTTGTTATAGTTATTTTATTTTTCGGACCAGTAACGCTTGTTACTGACGTTTTTCTTATATATATGTAGGTGATAAGCACGAGATGGATGAGCCGGCCAGGACGGAGGGGCAATAAGGTCTTCTGCACACACACATTGGGTGATTGAATGTTTAATATTTTGTTATGATGTTATTTTATACAGATGCTATGATTAAATGATTGAGCATGATATGATGTGAATGAAAAGCTAAGACATGATAACATGAGGTGTGATGTGATCAGAGTGCACAGCAGAAGTGTCGACCAAGTTCTATAATGAACATACAGTATATTAGATTATGTGTGATTAAAATTGTTGATATATGCATATATATTGGTATGTATTGTTTTGACAGGGTGGACCCTAATTGCACTTTTAGGGGAAATTTTGTCCGTTTTATTTTTAGAATATTTATTGAGTTTGATCGTAATGGTATTGGTGTGTGCTTGAATTGCATGTCATTCATGTAGTAATATGTTAGGGTTGTATATTCATCAATGCATTGCGAGTCGTATCTTCATCTTAAGACGCCGAGATTGGGATCCACATTAGTTAGGTTCGGGTTAGCCGACCTAATCGGGGCCTGTAACATGCCGGTTCGGTTCACGAGCGTGGACCGGATTTGGGGTGTTACAAGGACGGCCGGACTTCTTCACCCACCGCTACGCCTCTATTTTTGCAGCCGCCGACCTCTGTTTTTTGCCATTTACCACCCCAGGCCGGCATCCACACACGTGAGATCGACCCTACACTAATCGACGAAGAGAGTAGGATCATCTTCCGACATCAAAACGGCGGTTGCCACTGATTCCCGGTGAGGCTTGCCGGCGCTTGCCCATCTCACCGAAACAAGGAATTTGTCGGCAAATTTTAGTTTCTTTCTTGTTGATTTTAAACTTTAATCGTAACGATTATAAAGCTTATTATAAATTAAAATATGCATGCTAGAAAATTAAGTAGAGGGAGATAGTAAGAATACCTGAGCAAGGAAGAAGACACACCAGTAAGGAAGAGGAGAACTAGGCGGCTAATGTGAGAAAGACGCCCTACACTCGTATGTGAAAAATGACGTCCTCTTTCAAAATTTATAAAAATGAAAATGACGGTTAAGGTATGTGAAAACACATGTATTTAACTTAACTGGGTGACCCGGTAAATAATAAAATAGGTAAATAATTAACCGGGAAAAGAAAATAACACGTTGGGTCCTTCCCAGACAATGTCGGTGTAATTTTTTTTTCATGGACTTTACAATCTCTCCAACTTGGAAATATTTCGTCCCCGAAATATCATAACAGGCAACAGAACAATCATGGTTGTTTTTATTTATTTCTTCAGGATCAGTTCATGCTACGACAAATATAAACTCCTGTGCCACAAACAGGTTAGGGTATTTCCTTGCCATTTCTTGTTCAGTCTCCCAAGTAGCTTCCTTTGACCACTGATTTTTCCTCAATACTTTTACCAAAGGAATTTCTTTGTTCCTGAGTGTCTTTATTTTTCTTGCCAGGATGCGGATCGGCTTTTCCTCGTAGGTTAAATTTCATTGTAGCTCTAAGTATTCAAAATTTGTGATGATATGATCCTCATCCCGTACATACTTCTTTCGCATTGACACATGGAAAACATTGTGTACTCCAACTCGATCCAGTATTGGAAATGGTCCTATGAATCTTGGCTTCAACTTCCCTGATATTTTAAATCTGATCACCCCCCCTTCGTAGGAGATGTCTTTAGGTACACAAACTCCACAACTTGGAACTCTAGGTCCTTCCTTCGAGTATCAGCATAACACTTTTGTCGATCCTGAGCTGCCTTAAGTCTTTGTTGAATGGGTTTCACTTTTTAGATGCTTCCCTCACCATCTCTGGCCCGACTATAACTGCTTCGGTAGACTCCAGCCAGCACGATGGAGATCTACAGGGCTTACCATAAAAGGCTTCAAATGGTGCCATCCCTATACTGGCTTTGTAAGAGTAATTTTAGGTGAATTCAGCCAAGGTTAAGTGTTTCTCGCAGTCACCTCCCCAGTCAAGAATGCAAGCTCTTAGCAAATCTTCCAAAGTTTGAATAGTCCTCTCACTCTGACCATCAGTTTGGGGATGATATGCTGTACTCAACTTAATTTGAGTTCCCATGGCTTCTTGGATAGCTTCCCAGAAATGTGAAGTGAATAGGGGATTGCGGTCGGAGACTATCTCCTTTGGAATCCCATGCAATTTGACAATATTGTCAACATATGATCCTGCCAGGTATTCCGCTATTCTCATTGATTTCATGGGGATGAAGTGAGCTACCTCACTTAGTCGGTCCAGAACTACCCATATGGAGTCATGCTTCTTTTGAGTTCTTGGGAGCTTTGAAATAAAATCGCATGTGATACACTCCCATTTTCACGTTGGTATTTCTAAAGGTTGCAATAGTCCTCTAGGTAGTTGATGTTGGGCTTTGATCTGTTGTCAAGTCTGACACTTAGAGACAAAATCCATAACATCCCTCTTCATCCCAATCCACCAGTGGGTTCGCTTTAAATCCTGATACATTTTAGTAACTCTAGGGTGTGTTGAGAAGTTTGAGCGATGAGCCTCCTCCAAGATATTTCGCCTCAGTGAAATATCCTTGGGTACACACAACCTTCCTCTAAATCTGATCACACTATTTGAATTAGCTACAATGTCAAGAATCTTGTCCAACATTTTATTCAGCTCCTCATCACCGATTTGTGCTAGCTTAACACGATCAACTAAATCGTTGGAAATAACCAAATTTGCCAATAAGCCTGTTAGTTGTTCCATCGAGTTGATAGCTACTACTTCTACTGACATGGCCCAAAGTCTAGCTATCTGCTGACTTTTGTCCCCTTTGCCCTTCCAACTCAACGCGTCGGCTACCACATTCGCTTTCCCTGGATGGTATAAGATTTGGAAATCGTAGTCCTTCAAATATTCTATCAACCGTCTCTGTCGAAGGTTAAGGTCATTCTTGGTGAAGATATACTTCAAACTCGGGTGGTCAGTGAAAACTTCGAACTAGGCTCCATACAATTACTGTCTCCAAATCTTCAGGGCAAAAACTACTGCTGCCTGTTCCAAGTCATGGGTTGCATAATTTTGCTCATGAATCCTCAATTGACGAGAGGCATAGGCCACCACTTACCTTCTTGCATAAGGATGCATCCTAAACCCAACCGAGATGCATCACTGAAGACTACGGATCCTTTATTACCATTTGGAAGTGTCAATACTGGGGCTTTAGAAATTGGTGTCACTCCAGGTGCTAGGTCAATGGCAAACTCAACTGCCCGCTTAGGAGGTAACCCTGGTAGTTCGTATGGGAATACACATATTCCCGGACTGAATCCTCCTCCTGAACCAAATTGGCGAACGCCAGTGCTTTCTTCTGGACAACGGGCTCTGGAAAATATTGTGCATCGAAAGCTACCACAAATTCTGCCCACGCGATGGAGGAAATCTCACGTCAATGGAAAGTGGTTTTCTCCACGGATTTCCACAAGTAAGATGCTTCCTCTTGAAGCATGCATGTTGTCAATCTCACTTGATGGTGGTGGCGCACATACAGAGCTCTAAACTCTTTTTTGGTAATGTCAATCCAGCTCTTCGCCTTCATTGGATCGATCCCTCCAATAAATACCTCAATTCTATTCTTTCTAAATTTTTCCACAGTGTAGCAGTCACTATCATCACCTGCTAGTGGCACCACTTGTCGGACTTTTGGTGGCACTGGGTTTGGACGCTCCCCTTGCTAGCCCGGGTCTGCTAACCCTGCCCACCCTTGGGCACTCCCCTAACTACCATCTGGGGTGATTCTGAGAACCGTTGCCGAGTTTGAGGCTCCATGCCTTGCTACCACTCCCGGTAACCACTGAACAAAATTCTGAACCACAGAATTTGTATTTTCTAAAGCTTGTGCAGCCCCTATATGGCCGCTAGAATCTAAGCCAATACATTATCGCTGTTCGCATTGGGCGGAATAGCTCGGTTCAACTGTCCACGAGTGGGTGCCATCTAAAACGTCGAACCATCATGGTTCATTAGTATGTTTTTTTCCCAATTTCAGTTAGGACTTAGGTATCTTAGCTAATGAATTTGTCCACTAATAACACAACTTAGTGCGAAAAGATAATTATTGGACTTTTCAACAAGGTACTTGAGTGATAAAATGTGAACTAATGGGAAACCGGGCTCTAATACCACCTGTAATGACCCGCCCGAACCGGACCGGGTGTTATTTAAAAAATAGGTAATGTAGATGTAACATTCCAGAACATGAATTAAAATACAGCAAAAATGTCTCGCAACACATAATATGAATCATAACAATAAATCATGTTCTCTAAAATATAAAATAACCATCCCACAGTATCGGACCGTTTCCCATAGCCACATTTATAACACAAGAGAATACTAAGGAAGTCCAACTTTATTATCGATTCACCATACCTAGGTTGGTAAAAGAACCACAAACCACACTTCTATTCTTTAGTCCAAAGCTGCTCACCTGCAGAGGCAATTCCGCGTTAGTGATAAAATGTAACACCCCAAATCCGGTCCACACTCGTGAACCGAACCGGCATGTTACCGGCCCCGGTTAGGTCGGCTAACCCGAACCTAACTCATACGGATCCAGTCTCGGCGTCTTAAGATGAAGATACAACTCTCAAAGCATGGATGAATACACAAACCCTAACATGGTACTACGTGAATGACATACAAATCAGAGTGCACACCAAGACAATCCCGATAAAAAAATTAATGAAAACTTTGAAATATAACGGATAGAGTTTCCCCTAAAAATGCAATTAGGGGCCACCCTGTCAAATATACATATGCAAATATATATCTAACCATATATCAAATAATTTCATTCATATAAAATATAAAATCTAACATGCTGTAACTTATTTTAAAACTTGGGTCTCAACCCACTCCGCTGCGCAACTCTGATCATATTTTGCATTCTGTTATCGTGTCTTAACATTTCATTCATATCATATCATCATGCTCAAACATTTACTCATAGCATGTGTATAAAATAACATCATAACAAAACATTAAATATTTAATCACCCAATGTGTGTGTGCAGAAGACCTTATTGCTCCTCCGTCCCAGCTGGCTCATCCATCTCGTGCTTATCACCTACATATATATAAGAAAAACGTCAGTAACAAGCGTTACTGGTCCGGAAAATAAAATAACTATAACAAACTGGCTATGAGAGCAAACTCTCATCTGAAAGAAAACCATATACTTCCTCAAGAACACTCTGAAGGGCACTACTGAGGAGCCACTGGGCTGCAGACCCGGTAGCATCCCGAACTTACTGCTGCTGGTACTGTGCTACTCTCAGCACTTCTTTTTCAGTACTTCTCGTGAAACTTTATCCTAAGCCCTCTCCTTACCTCCATATTTCTCCTGGCCTTGAGCACGAAGGCCGAGTACTCTCAGGCAGTCGCCTTTAGTACCCTTTGAACCACAAGTCCGGACATGCGCTGTACTAAACAGTACCCGTAAACCTCCACGTTCTCCGGGTGTGAGGAACTCAAACGCGGAGTTGTCAGGATCCCTCGGGAATGGAACAGTCCGCTGGCACTAATCCAGAGCCCGCTTTGACTGTCACGGCATCCTCTGCATGGTACGTGCAGTCGGTTTCTCCATCTCTCGTCTCACTGAAAACTCGATAAAACTATATATATAGGCCTGGGAAGGGATTCATATAATAGGCCCGAAGGCAACTTGTGGTGGATCTTGTTTTCGAAATCATCCTCGAGGGATCTCATCCTCGAGGGGTTATTAATCCGGAAATATTCGATTAAATGGCCCGAGTTAAGTGGGATCCGATAAAACGCCACTTAACCCGCCCTGCAATAATAAAATAAACATACAATGGAAGAGCGTAAAACAAGACGAGTCCTAAACGGACCTGGTGGAAGCTCCAAGCGTGTCATCGCGCCTAGGCGGCGAGCTCCTACTCCGTACCTACACATCAAAACTAAATACTAACGCCCGCTAACTAAATGATGCATCAAACTCAACAAACATCACACAATCACAATGCAAGCATCCATCAACATAACAATCAGAAAATCATAAAAATTAATTAATCCTAGCTCATCCTATTCATACAAATTTTTATTACGTGTCTGTAACTTATGTTGTGGTCACTTATCGTGCTCTGACTTGATCTACTTCATTAGGTTGCTTACTCTTCACTCACACTTAATCTCATCATGCAACTCATCGTTTCATCCATCATTAAACATTAATCACATCACTAATCATAAATATGAAAATAATTCTACTCATCCTATTCCTACCAATTTTATTGTATTTTTCCTAAGTTACATTACTCGATTATCGTGCTCAATTTACTTACTTCATTAAATCACTTAACCTCCATTCACTATCAATCACATCATAAATCCTAGCATGCTGTGCTAACAATCATTATCAACTTTAAATAATCAAATCGGAGGTAATTATACCTCACGTCGTCGGCAATCGGCGACGGTTAGGGTTCCGTCGCGCGCCTCGAAGCTCGAATTCGGCGCTCCTCGGCGTCCGAAGCTCGATCGGGCTCCACCGGGTGAGCCCCGCGGAAGATCCGGTGAATTCCGGCGAATTCCAGAAATTCCGATTTCCGGCGGTTTCCCGGCAGTTGCGGGCGGTTTTCCGGCGACTTCCGGTGGTTTTCCGGCGACTATTGCCGGTGGCGTCTACTAGCCGGAAAGGGGTCGTGTTGGGTACCCTCGGAACCGGCTCGACGAGCCCGACTCATCTATGAGGTCGACGTGGTCGGCCGAGGTAGTGGCTCGCCGGAAATTGGCTAAAACAGGGCCGGCGGCGATGGGTCGCTAGATCCGGCCGGCCACGGCGGCGATGGCCTCCGCTCCGGTCGGGGAAGGCTGCTAGGGGGTCGAAGGTGCTGTGGCGACCGATCGATCACGGCGGCGTTGGTCGCCGGCGGCGGAATCGGCGACGGGACCGAAATGTGCCGCGGCGCTAGGCGAGCCGATTCCGACGTTGCGGCGGCCTGGCAGCGGCCGGGGCTGGTCGGGGTGGCACGGCGACGTCGTCGCCGAGCTGGGCGGCGTCGGTCGACGGCCAGGCGGCGTCGGCCGTGGCGGCGGTGGCGCGCGAACAGGGGCGGCGCGCGGCAATGGGAAAGAAAAGGTCGGGGAAGAGGAAGAAAAGGGCTGGTGGCAATTTCGTAAATAATACTTGACTCGTCTCCGGCTCGAGTCAAGTATCATAACTAACTCGTATTAAATCCTAAAAAATTTCATAAAAATCGGGAAAAATCCCGTAAAATCAAACAACACAAAAAAAATTATAATGACATGCTCTAGAACTATCAACCCACCCAAACTGCCCGAACGCGTCCTAACGCGGTAAACGGCCTAATACTAATTCTACGATCCACTATATATAAAAATAAAAAGAAATGACTGGCATACTCTCATATATCTGATAACTCATTCTGTTCTGCTGTATTCATGACGTTATCATCATATATTTGGGTACGCGTGACCCTCATAGCTCATACACGCGACCGACGTCAGCTCGGCACACGTGTCCTGAAACTGACTCAACTCGAAAAAATAACGGTCGACCCGACCGGTTCTGAATATAAAACCCTAACTCGAATCGTGGGTTTTACATAAAACCACTAAGCCGCATAACTAAATAAAACAAGCCAATAAAATACTTATTATCATTTAATTCATTATTATTATTATTATTACACAAGTCTTTAGTAATTATCTCCTCAGGTCATTATGAGATTAGTAATTTGTCTCTCAGGTCATTCTGAGATTAGTAAAAGTCGTCTCCCATCTCATTTTAAGATTAGGTGGTCAACCAATTCATTTTGAGATTAGTCATAGTCTCTCAATTCATTATGGCATTTATAATTGTCTCCCAGCTAATTCTGAGATTAGGTGGTCTCACAATTCATTTTGAGATTAGTCATGGTCTCCCAGTTCATTCTAATATTAGAAATTTTCTCCCATCTCATTCGGAGATTAGGTGGTCTCCCAATTCATTTTGAGATTAGTCATAGTCTCCCAGTTCATTCTGAGATTAGAAATTGTCTCCCAGCTCATTCTGAGATTAGGTGGTCTCCCAATTTATTTTGAGATTAGTCATGGTCTCCCAGCTCATTCTCAGATTAGTGCCGACAAGGCTACCGGTTTGGGAAAATACAACATTTCATATAGTTATACTAGTTTAGGGAAATACAACATTTTAAATTATTATACCAGCTTGGGAAAATATAACATTTCAAATAATTATATGGAAAATACAACATTTCAAATAATTATACGGACAATGCACCATTTCGAATAATTATACGGACAATACAAATTTTATTAATTATACAGACACACATAGTAATTTTAAAGGTGCAGCCCCGTGTCGGACTGAGTCAATTCCTTGACACCGATTTCGTTACAACGCATGGTGTTCAAATCTGGGCTCATGTGGACCGAGGTCTGCCAACAAGGAAAAGTACAACATTTTTAATGATTATCCGGGACCTGGATATTTTGAACTCGCATCTGCAACCAATGATCATAATCTGAACGAGAATATAAAATTATACATAAGTATAATTTTATTCGAGTAGAAATACATGCAACTAAATGTTTAATATATATATATATATATATCATTATTAAATTTTTACAACATATCATGTAACAATTCAAAAATATTATATATTAAATTTTCAACAAATCTAGTGACATAATTGATTATTCACCTGATATAATCATTCAAGTCCTACTTTACATTTTGTATTAGTTATCTAACTCATAATTAATACGTAACAGTTGATGAAATAATTATTACTAATAAACAAGTATTTTATTTTCCGTTGTGGTGATAATTATTTAACCCCGATCTTGATGATTTAGTTAATGGTTATAATTTTTAATCGCTACTCTTATTTACAGCAATTTAATCAATTAAGTTGTTCAATTAAATAATCTGTATTATTTTAATTCATAAATATTATTAATACAATTATTTTAAATTATTCTACTCTATAAAGTTTCGAACTTTATTTATTTTAATTATGATATTTAGGTTCGACGCGAGTGATTGCTACCCAAATATAGTTTAATAACCCATTTTCTACACTACTAACTCATTATTAAAATAATAACTTTATTTACCTAATATTAAATTTAAAATGGTAAAGGTAAAATCTTTATTTTATTAATTACTTATAACCCTCCGATTTAATTTAATCGCTTGAATTATGCCGATTAATTATCGACCTTTTATGATTACCGCATTTTTTATTACTCGTAGTTAGTTTGGTAACTTTACGGCGATTAATTATGTCGATTTCATACAATAATTAGTTAGTTTAGTAACTTTACCCATAGCCCATTAAAATAATTATTTTTAAAGATATAATACAAGCTAATATTATTTTTTAACTCTAGTCGGTATCGAGCCTGGTGTTATTTACAGGTTGGTATTATTATTTAACTAGAGCTGTGTCGAGTCAAGCATTATTTACAAGTTTGCCACCCAAGGTAATTTTTTAATCTTCGTCTTCTTCTCCGGCATGCTCTATTCCCGACTCCAAGTGCCCTCCAGCCGCCGCCGCCGCCGATCACCTCCAGCCGCCGTCCATCGTCGCCGTCCAACTCCACATCGCCGATTCCTCCACCGGCGAGCGTCGCTGTGTCAATTGGGTAGTCGCCTTGAAACCCTCGACCTCCTATCAACCTTCCCTGGCCAGATTGCAACCCGTCGCCACCCAAGATGGCTGGACTTCTTCACCCACTGTCGCACCTCTGTTTTTGCCGCCGTCCTCTGTTTTTGGCCATTTACCACCCCAGGCCGGCATCCACACACTGGAGATTGTCCCTACACTGATCGACGAAGAGAGTAGGATCATCTTCCTACGTTAGAACGGCCGTCGCCACTGATTCCCGGCGAGGCTTCCCCGTGCTATCCCATCTCGCCGAAACAGGGAACTCGTCGGCAAATTTTAGTTTCTTTCTTGTTGATTTTAAACTTTAATCCTCACGATTATAAAGCTTATTATCAAATTAAAATATGCATGCTAGAAAATTAAGAAGAGGGAGATAGGAAGAATACCTAAGGAAGGAAGTAGACACACCGGTAAGGAAGAGGAGAACTAGGCGGCTAAGGTGAGAAAGATGCCCCTACACCCGTATGTGAAAAATGACGTCCTCTTTCAAAATTTATAACCGGGTAACCGGGTAAATAATAAAATGGGTAAATAATTAATCGGGTAAAGAATATAATATGTTCGGTCCTTCCTGGGCCTCGTCTGTGTAAAATTTTTTTTTTCATGGTCCTTACAAATAGCGAAGGTCCTAACTCTTCTATCTTACCTCCCATTCTACTTGTGTGTGCATATGAAATTAAGGAATGTGTGTAGCCATAATTGAATAAAACTTGTGCTGGTACAAAGCCTACTTAAAGCGTACTCATCACGAATGTCATGTCCTTGAGTACCTCTGCCACTGTGACTACATACTTCCTTATTCGCTGTTGTTGTGCTGGGGTAGGATTGCTACTAGTGTCTCCACCTGATTCTAATCCCTCAATCCTGAGCTAGTGGTACATGTTGTCTACCCTCTACCGTCTGGTATGCCCTGCAACCATATGCCCTCTCTGGTCCTATCCCCTTGCTGCTACGTAGGTGGCTATTGGTTTCTGCCTCTCTCACCCTAACCTTGGCCTTGTTGGTGTCTCTACTATTGCTGATGCTGGGAAGTTGAAAGTGTAAGTATCTGTGGAGGTGCTAAAAGTGTCAACTGTAGGCGTTGACTAGTTGGACAGTGTAACGACCCGCCCGAACCAGACCAGGTGTTACCTAAAAATATAATTGGAAAAATAGCAAATAAGTCTGGCAATATATAATATAAAACATAACAATAAATCATGTTCTCTAAAACATAAAATAACCGTCCCACAGTGTAGGACCATTTCCCTTAGCCACATTTATAACACAAGAGAATAATAAGGAAGTCCAATTTTTATTATCAATACACCAACCGCATAATTAAATGAAACAAGTAAATAATATCCCCATTATCGTTTCAAGAGTCTTTTAGTTGTTATGAGCCTATGCCGAGCTCATTATATGCTGGGAGGGTTGGCCACCCCATCTACCTACCATCCCATGCATGCGCACACACGCTACATGGTCTACGGCCTATAATTACCGATGTTTGCCATTGACTCACCCTCTCGGTATCACAAGTGCATAATGAGCTGTCTTGCCCCATTGTGCCCTGTGGCCCCCTTCGGCATGGGGATAGGTGTTCAATCTTTTAGGGGGTGCTGCCTTGTGCCGAATTGAGTCGACCCCGGTTGCGGTCCAGTGCATGGTGTTCAATCTTCTTCTTCTTCCGGTCGCCATTCTTCTCTTCTCCAAAAACATGTTTGTCCTTCTTCTCCCGGCCTCAAGACCACTTTTTCTCGCACCTTGCTACTATTTAGATGTTCAACAACATCTAGCCAGCATCAAAACAGGAAGGATCGACCACCTTTGGACGATGCAAGGACGAGGACCGTTCTCCCCACGTCTGCACCAAAAACCAGACCTGTGAGGGAAACCTTGCAAACTTTTTACAGTTGCCCATCTCGCCAACAATTTGGACCCGTCGGCCCTGGACGGGATTTAAGTTTTCCAATTTAGTTTAGTTCTTTTCTTTCTTGTTGATTTGAAACTTTCATTACATGATTAACAAGCTTACTATCAATTAAAAAGAATATGCATGCAAGAGAATTAAGAAGAGGGAGATAGGAACGATACCCAATGTAAAGACCGTGAAAAAAAAAAATTTGGACGAGAATGCTATCTGGGAAGGACCAAATGCGGTCTGGGAAGGACAGAACGTGTTATATTCTTTATCGAGTTAATTATTTATCCATTTTATTATTTACCCGGTTAAATGAAATACGGGTCTAGGGGTGTTTTCACATACCCTAGCCGTCATTTTCATTTTTATAAATTTGAAAGAGGACGTCATTTTTCACATACCGCTGTAGGGGCGTCTTCGTCACCTTAGCCGCCTAGTTCTCCTCTTCCTTGCCGGTGTTTCTTCCTTGTCTTGGGTATCCTTCCTATCTCCCTCTTATTAATTTTCTTGCATGGATATTTTTAATTGATAGTAAACTTGTTAATCATGGGAATTGAAGTTGTAAATCAACAAGAAAAGAACTAAACTAAACTGAAATTGGAATCTCGTCCATGGCCGAGTAGCCTGAAACTTTGGCAAGCTGGGTGACCGTAAGAACAATTGCAAGGCAGTCCCTCACACCCCGACGACCACTCTTGCTGTTGGGTAGAAGGGAGGGCTCGCCACATCCTTGGTTTTCCGGTGGGTGGTGGAATTGCAGTTGTGAGGGGGTGGAGTTCCAAGGGTGACGGAAGTGGCGACGTTCTGCTGCAATTGGTGCTGTAATGGAACCTTCAGAGGGGTAAACGCCGGTTGTGCTTCATTGACAGCATCATGGGTTCCATTACAGTAGTTCAGGCCGCCGGAATAATCTACTACAGACCACCTTCTTGCCGGAATTCATGGCAGCGACGTGCAGAAGTGGGCAGAACGACCATACTTCATGCAATGTCCAAATGTGGCCAATCTTTCCTATTTTAATGCCAGCCTGAGGTCGTGGAACATCTGAATTGGAGCAAGGTGCAAGAAAGGAGGGTTCTTGAGGCTGGGAGAAGAAGAACAGGCCAGGAGTTGGGCGCCATGGTGCAGCACATGGTCGTCTTGGTTAACAGTTGTAAAACACGACACTTGAGGCTTCCTCGCTTGCGGATGTTATCTTGTTGTTAATGCTTTGTTGGGATGGTTAAATGGTGGTTCAATTGGGTGCCAAGATAAGGGTTGGAGGAGAAGGATGAACCTATTTTTAAAGAAGAGAAGAATGGCGATGGGAAGAAGAAGAAGAAGAAGAAGTAGGGTAGCAGTTTTGTAAAGGTGGGTTGACTCGATACCAACTCGAGTTAAAAAAAAATATTAACTCGTAATAAATCTTTAAAAAATAATCATTTTAATGGGTTATGGTTAAAGCTGCTAAGCTAATTAATTATTGGACGAAATGGACATGGACATAAGTAATAAAAAAATACGGTAATGATAAACGGTCGATAATTAATCAGCATAGTATAAGCGATTAATTTTAAATTGGATGTTTATAAGGGATTAATAAAATAAAGATTTTACCTATACAATATTAAATTTAATATTAGGTAAATAAAGTGATTATTTTAATAACGAGTCAGTAATGTAAAAAATGGGTTATTAAAATATAGTCGGGTAACAATCACAAGCATCGAACCTAAATAGTATAATGAAAATAAATAAAGTTTGAAACTTTATAAAGTCGATTAATTTAAAATAATTGTATTAATAATACTTATAAATTAAAATAATACTAAATATTTTAAATAATTTAATCAAACAACTTAATTAATTAAATTGCTATAAAGAATAGTAGCGATTAAAATTTATAACCGAAGGAAAATATACTAATAATGGTAATTAAATAATTTTGTATAAATTGATAATTATTTTATCATTTATGAAGTGTTAATTATGATTTCGACAATAAATTTAAAATGTAAAGTAGGATTTAAATGAGTATATCACATGAATAATTTAATATTTAATATTTAATATTTTTGAAAATGAAATATATATATATATATATATATATATATATATATAGATATTTAGCTGCATGCATTCCTACTCGAATAAAATTATACTTATGTATAATTTTATGTTCTCGTTCAGATTAGGATCGTTGGTCACAGTTGTCTGTATAATTGTTTGAAATGTCGTATGATCCGTATAATCATTTGAAATGTTGTATTGTCTGTATAATTGTTGGTAGCCCCGTGTTGTCTGTATCATGATTTGACCACCATGTCATACTTTAACGCAATCAGTGTCTAAGGAATTGAAACGTCGTATGTTCCGACACTGGGACCTTATGGCACTAATCTCAGAATGAGCTGGGAGACAAATTTATAATCTTAGAATGAATTGGGAGACCATGACTAATCTCAGAATGAGGTAGTAGACCACCTAATCTGAGAATGAGCTAGGAGACAAAATCTAATGTCAAAATGAACTGGGAGATAATGACTAATCTCAAAATGAATTAGAAGACCACCTAATCTTAGAATGAGCTAGGGAGATAAATTCTATTCTCAGAATGAACTAGGAAACCGTGACTAATCTCAGAATGAGCTGGGAGACAACCTAATCTCAAAATGAGCTGGGAGACAAATTTCAAATCTCATAATGAATTGGGAGACAATGACTAATCTTAGAATGAGCTGGGAGTTCACCTAATCTCAAAAGGAGATGGGAGACAATTTCTAATCTCAGAATAAATTGGGAGATAATGACTTATCTCAGAAAGACCTGGGAGACCACCTAATCTCATAATGAGCTGCAAGACGACTTTAACGAATCTCAGAATGACCTGAGAGATATTTACTAAAAGACTTGTGAAATGATAATAATAAAAAAATAAGTGAAATGATAGTAGGGATTATATCGACTTGTTTTATTTAATTATGTGGCTTAGTGGTTTTCTCACTAACGTGGAATTGCCTCCGTAGGTGAGCAGCTATGGACTGAAGAATAGAAGTATCGTTGGTGGTTCTTTTACCAACCTAGGTATGGTGAATCGATGATAAAAAAATTGGACTTCCTTATCATTCTCTTGTGTTATAAATGTGGCTATGGGAAATGGTCCGAGACTGTGGGACAGTTATTTTATATTTTAGAGAACATGATTTATTGTTATGATTCATATTATATGTTGTGAGACTTATTTACTGTATTTCAATTCATGTTCAGGAATGTCACATTTATATTTCATATATTTTTAAGTAACACCCGGTCTAGTTCGGGCTGGTTGTTACACCCAAGCAAGGAAGAATCACTGACAAGGAAGAGGAGAACTAGGCAGCTAGGGTGAGGAAGACGCCCCTACACCCGTATGTGAAAAATGATGCCCGAACTGGACCGGGAGTTACCTAACAATAAAATTAGTGTAACGATAATATTCCACAAAAAGAATTGAAAAACAACAGATAAGTCTGGCAATATATAATGCAAATCATAACAATAAATCATGTTCTCTAAAATATAAACTAACTGTCCCACAGTCTCGGACCGTTTCCCATAGTAACATTTATAACACAAGAGACTAATAAGGAAGTGCAAATTATTATCGATTCACAAACTTGGGTCACTTTTATTCTTCAGTTCAAAGCTGCTCACCTGCGAAGGCAATTCTCTATTAGTGATAAAACCACTAAGCCGCATAATTAAATGAAACAAGTCAATAAAATCCCCATTATCGTTTCAAGAGTTTTTTAGTTTCTTTTAGTTGTTATGAGACTATGCCGAGCTCGATATATGCTGGGAGGGGTGGCCACCCCATCTAGCTACCATCCCATGCATGCGCACACATGGTATGTGGCCCACGGCCTGTAGTTACCGATGTTTGCCATTGACTCACCCTTTCGGTATCACAAGTGCATAATGATCCATCTTGCGCCATTACGCCTTAGTGCCCCTTTTGGCATGGGGACAGGCGTTTAATCTTTCAGTGGGTGTTGCCTTCTGCCAAATTAAGTCGACCCCGGTTGCGTTCCAGTGCATGGTGGTCTGATACTCAAGTCGATCAAGACTCCCACATAATAATTTTAAGGGTGCGGCCCCGTGTCGGACTGAGTCCATTTCTTGACTCATATTGCGTTCCCGTGCATGGTGAACTCGCAGTTGTGACCAGGGCTGCCAATATGGGAAAATACAATATTTAAAATAATTATACGGACCTTGATAAATCGTAAGTAAACTCGCAGTTGTGACCAACAATCCTAATCTGAACGAGAACATAAAATTAAACATAAGTATAATTTTATTTGAGTAGAAATGCATTCAACTAAATGACTAATATATATATATATATATATATATATATATATATATATAGCACTATTAAAAATCAACAATATTAAATATTAAATTATTCATGTGATATAATTATTAAAATCTTACTTTCATTTTAAATTAATTATCTAAATCATAATTAACACTTAACAAATCATAAAAGTGATTATTAGTACGCAAACAAGTATTTAATTATTTTATTAGTATATTTTCTTTTGAGATAATAATTACTTAACCAAGATCTTGTTGATTTAGTTTACGGTTATATTTTTAATCTCTATCATTATTCATAGCTAATTTCTATAATTAAGATGTTCAATTGAAATTATCTAAAATTATTTGTATTATTTTAATTAAATTATATTATTCATACAATTATTTTAAATTATTCGACTTAATAAAGTTAAGAACTTTATTTATTTTTATTATGCTATTCTTGTTTGACGCTCGTGATTTTTACACGATTATATTTTAATAACCTATTTTCTACATTACTGAGCTCGTTATTAAAATAATTACTTTATTTACCTAATATTATCTTTAATATGGTAAAGGTAAAATCTCTATTTTATCAATTACTTATAATCATCCGATTTAAACTTAATCGCTTATAGTACACCCATAAATTATCGACCGTTTACCATTACCGTATCTTTTTCACTTGTGGCAATTTCAAACAATAATTAATTCGTTTAGTAACTTTACCCATGACCCATTAATATGATTATTTTTAAAGATATATATACGAGTCAAGTAGTATTTACAAGTTTACCACCCTTCTTCTTCTACTTCTTCCCGTCGCCATTTTTCTCGTCTCCAAAAACAGGTTCGTCCTTCTTCTCCCAGCCACAAGAGCACTTCTTTCATGCACCCTTACTACCATTTAGATGTTCGACAACATCAAGCCAGCATCAAAACGGGAAGGATCGGCCACCTTTGGATGACACAAGGAAGAGGACCGTTCTTCCCACGTCTACACCAAAACCAATCCTGTGACGTCTTCTTCTTCAACCCAAAACCAGATCATGACTCCAACTACTTCCTTCCCTTACCAATCCAATTGGAAGCATAAAGCTCATGCATTACAGGAACTATCCAAGATGAATCACGTTCTGCACCAAGTCGTGGAACTCCTGGCCAGCAACACCGCCGGGACTGCAAGATGACTCCCCTGCGCCAGATAGCACCGCACGGGAACGCTCCCCTTCTCCTCGCGCGATGACCCAACGTCCAAGGCAGGTGCCGACCCTCTGAAGCTGCCATGATAGCGTCTGTTTCTGCAGAACATCATCCCTTCCGTCACCCTTACAACTCCGCCCACTCACAGCTGCCAATTCCACCACCCACCGGAAACTAGGAACATGGCAAGCCATCCCTTTGACCCAGCAACCAGAGGGGTCGTCGGGGTGTGAAGGGAAGCCCGCCAAGGAAGAGGGAGAACTAGGTGGCTAAGGTGAGGGAGACACCCCTACACCCGTATGTGAAAAATGGCGTCCTCTTTTAAAATTTATAAAAATGAAAATGACACTAGTGTATGTGAAAACACCCCTACACCTGTATTTCATTTAACTAATGGTAAATAATAAAATGGGTAAATAATTAACCAAGTGGGGAATATAATACGTTCGGTCCTTCCTAGACCAACGATCGGTCCTTCCTAGACCGCGTTCGGTCTTTTTGGACCCCGTCCGCCATCTTGTTATGTGTATGCTATTATTATTATTCACAGTCTTTGCAATCTCCCCAACTTGGAAATATTTGCCCGAAATTATAGCAACAACAGGAACCATCATGATTACAGGTCAATCACGATTAATTATTTATTCGGTATCGGTTCATACTACTTCAATGATAAGAAATCTGATGTCACGAATAGGCTAGGGTATTTCCTTGCCATTTCTTGTTCGGTCTCCCATGTAGCTTCCTCTGATCCCTTGTTTTTCCCTAATACTTTTACCAAGGGAATTCCCTTTTCTGAGCGTATGTTAATTCCCTTACCCAGGATGCGAGTAGGCTTTTCTTTGTGAGGTTAAATTTGATTGTAACTCTAGGTCTTCAAAATTGGTGATGCAAATAATCTTCATCTTGTACATATTTCTTTAGCATTGACACATGGAAAACATTGTGTACTCCAATGAGGCTTGGTGGCAATGCTAATCTATATGCACAATTTCAACTCAATCTAGGATTGGAAACTGTTCTATGAATATTGGCATTCAACTTCCCTGATGTTTTAAATCTAATCACCCTTGTTAGGAGATGTCTTTAGGTGCACCAAACTCCCCAACTTGGAACTCTAGGTCCTTCCTTGAGTATCGGCATAGCTATTTATTGATCCTGAGCTGCCTTAAGTCTTTGCTAAATGAGTTTCACCTTTTCAGTTGCTTCTCTCATCATCTCTGGCCCGAATATAACTGCTTGTGGTAGACTCCAGCCAGCACGATGGAGATCCTACAGGGTCTACCATATAAGGCTTCAAATGGTGCCATCCCTATACTGGCTTGGCAAGATTTATTTTAGGTGAATTCAGCCAAGGCTAAGTGTTTCTACCCAGTCACCTCTCCAGTCAAGAATGCAACCTCTTAACAAATCTTCCAAAGTTTGAATAGTCCTCTCACTCTAATCATAAGTTTGGGGATAATATGCTGTGCTCAGCTATGATTTGGGTCCCCATGGCTTTTTGGAAAGCTTCCCAAACATGTGAGGTGAATAGGGGATCTGCGGTCGGAGACTATCTCCTTTCGAATCCCATGCAACTTGACAATATTGTCAACATACAATCCTGCCAGGTATTCCATAGTTCTCATTGATTTCGTGGGGATAAAGTGAGCTACCTTAGTTAGTCGGTCCACAACCACCCATATGGAGTCATGCTTCTTCTGAGTCCTTGGGAGACTTTGCAATAAAATCGCATTTGACATACTCCAATTACCACAGTTGGTATTTCTAAAGGTTGCAATAGTCCTCCAGGTAGATGATGTTGGGCTTTGATCTGTTGACAATTATGACACTTGGAGACAAAATCCACAACATCCTTCTTCATCCCTATCCACTAGTAGGTTCGGTTTCAAATTCAAATACATTTAGCAACTCCAGGTGTATCAAGAACTTTTAGCAATGAGCCTTGTAATGACCCAGCCCAAAGTGCAACGTAATGGGCCTAAGTCATTTCTTTAAAATGGTTAACCCAAGTTAAAGATCTATAGTCCCATTCTCACTTATAAACAGGATCTTCTCCTAGTAGGTATTAGATGTGGGACTTAGTTGATGGATCTCACATACCACCCACCTTAGGGAATTTCATCCCCGAAATGCCTATACTTGGCCCTTTGCTGAACCCCAGCCCACGACTTTTCTGGCCCGTGACCGGCCAGCCTAGCCAACGTCCCTAGTCTAGCCCATTGCTAGCCCCAGGCCATGACCATTCTGGCCCGTGATCGGCAGCCTAGCCAACATCTCTAGTCCAGCCCACCATCTAACATGGAACCAGGTTGCACTGATACCACCTGTAACGACCCAGCCCAAAGTGCAACGTAATGGGTTAAGTCATCTCTTTAAACGTGGTGAACCAAGTTAAAGATCTATAGTCCTTTCTCACATATAAACATGATCTTCTCCCAGTAGGTATTAGATGTGGGACTAAGTTGAGGGATCTCACAAGCCTCCTCCAAGATATTCTGCCTCAGTACATCATCCTTTGGTACACACAACCTTCCTTTAAATCTAATCACACTATTGGAATCAGCTACAATGTCAGGAATCTTGTTCAACATTTCATTCAGCTCCTCATCACCAATTTATGCTAGCTTAACACGATCAAATAAATAATTGGAAATAACCAAATTTGCCAATAACCTAGTTAGTTGCTCCCACAGGGTTGATAGCCACTACATCTACTGATATAGCCCAAAGTCTAGCTAGCTGCTGACTTTTGTCCACCTTGCCCTTCTGACTCAACGTGTCTGCTGCCACATTCGCTTTCCCTGGATGGTATAAGATTTGAAAGTCGTAGTCCTTCAAATACTCTAGCCACCGCCTATGTCGAAGGTTAAAATCATTCTGGGTGAAGATATACTTCAAACTCTGGTGGTCAGTGAAGACTTCGAACTGGGCTCCATACATGTAGTGTCTCCAAATTTTCAGGGCAAAAACTACTGCTACCAGTTCCAAGTCATGGGTTGCATAATTTTTCTCATGAATCTTCAATTGACGAGAGGCATAGGCCGCCACTTTACCTTCTTGCATAAGGACACATCCTAAACCCAACAGGGACGCATCACTGAAGAGCTACGAATCCTTCATTACCATTCGGCAGTGTCAAGACAAGTGCAGTTGCTAGACTCATCTTCAGAGACTGGAAACTCTCGTCAGCGGTTACTACACCATTCGAGACTTGACTTCATTCCTTGTGAGTTTGGTCGTTGGGCGATGCTACTAAGGAGGAGTCTTTAATGAATTTCCTATAGTAACCCTCTAAACCAAGGAAGCTTCTGATAATAGTGACCGACTTAGGTTGTGGCCAATCAGTGACTGCTTTCACTTTTGATGGATCCTATACACAAATCCGGCCTTTGAGATAATATGACCTAGGAAGTTTACCTCCTTCAACCAGAAGTCACACTTTGAGAGCTTGGCGAACAGTTGATTTTTCTCAAAACTTGAAGAGTAATGTGGCGGTGCTTTACATGCTCATCCCTCATTATTTGAATAGACCAGAGTGTCATCCACAAACATGATAATAAACTTGTCCAAGTATGCATGAGATACTATGTTCATGAATGACATAAAGGCAGCTGGTGCATTTGATAGGCCAAAAGGCATGACCAGAAACTCATAATGTCCATACCGGGTTAGAAAAGCCGTTTTCTATATGTTTGACTTCTTTACTCGTAACGGGTGATAACTTGACCGCATGTCTATCTTAGAAAATACTCCAGCTATTTTTAGCTGATCAAACAAGTCATCAATCCTCAGTAAGGGGTACTAATTCTTGACTGTCACTTGATTGAGTTGCCGATAGTCAATACACAACCGAAGTGATCCATCTTTCTTCTTTTCACAAAAAGAACAGGGGCTCCCCAGGGTGAAGTACTTGGTTGGATGAAACCTACCTGCAACAACTCTTCTAGTTGTCCCTTTAACTCCTTGAGTTCTACTGGAGCCATGCAATATGGTGCTTTAGAAATTGGTGTTACACCATGTGCTAGGTCATTGGCGAACTCCACTGCCCGCTTAGGAGGTAACCATGGAAGTTCATCTCGAAATACATTGGAAACTCTGCTACCACAGGAATCATGGACAGCTCTTTGGGTTTTGACTCAAACTCAGCTAAGTTAGCCAAAAGTCTTTACAACCCTCACTTGATGGTGGTGGGGTACAGACAGAGCGCTAAACACTTTTTTTGGTGATGTCTATCCAGCTCTCTGCCTTCATTGGATCGATCCCTCCAACAAATATTTCAGCTCCATTCTTCTTGAACTTTTCCACAGTGTAACGGTCACTATCATTAACAGCTGGTGGCATCACTTGTTGGACTACTGGTGGCACGGGGTTTGGACACTCCCCTTATGCTCGCCAGGTCGGCTAACCCTGCCCGCCTTTGGGCACTTCCCTAAACACCATCCTAGGTTATTCTGGGACCCACTGTTGAGTTTGAGGCTCCATTCATTGCTACCACTCCCAGTAACGGCTGAACGATATTCTGAACCACAAAATTTGTATTTTCTAATGCCTGTGGCAATCCCTATATGGCTGTCAAGATTTGGGCCAATACATTCTCTGTGTTCAAATTTAATAGAGTAGATCAGTTTGTCTGTCTATGAGTGCCTTCCATCTGAAACGTCGAAATTTTTCCCATACTTGGTCATTAATAAGTTCTTTTTCAACAAGGTACTTGAGTCATAATTTGTGAGCTAGTGGGAAACTTGGCTCTGATACCACATGTAACGACCCGCCCGAACCGGACCCGGGGTTGCCCTAAAAATAAAATTGATGTAACGATAATATTCAAGAACATGAATTGAAAAACAGCAAATAAGTCTGGCAATATATAATGTAAATCATAAACAATAAATCTTTTTCTCTAAAATATAAAGTAACCGCCCCACACTCTCGGACCGTTTCCCATTGCCACATTTATAATACAAGAGAATAATAAGGAAGTCCAATTTATTATCAATTCACCAACCTGAGTAACTTTTATTCTTCAGTCCAAAGCTGCTTCACCTGGGTAGGCAATTCCGCGTTAGTCATAAAACCACTAAATTGCTTAATTAAATGAAACAAGTCAATAAAATCCCCTTTATTGTTTCAAGAGTCTTTTAGTTGTTATGAGCCTATGCCGAACTCGTTATATGCTGGGAGGGGTAGCCACCCCATCCAGCTACCATCCCATGCATACGCACACACGCTATGTGGCCCACAGCCTGTAGTTACCGATGTTTGCCATTGACTCACCCTATCGGTATCACCAGTGCATAATAAGCCGTCTTGCGCCATTGCACCCTCTTGCCCCTTTCAGCATGGGGACATGTGTTCAATCTTTCAGGGTGTGCTACCTTGTGCCGATTTGAGTCGACCCTGATTGCGTTCCAGCGCATGGTGGTCAGATACTCAACTCGACCTAAACTCCCACATAGTAATTTTAAAGGTGCAGCCCCATGTTAGACTAAGTCAATTCCTTGACCCCAATTGCGTTCCAGCGCATGGTGGTTGAATCTAGGCTCAGGTCAACCAGGGCTGCCAAGAAGGGAAAATACAACATTTCAAATAATTATACGGACCTGGATAGATCGTAAGTGAACTCGCAACTGTGACCAATGATCCTAATGTGAACAAGAACATAAAATTATACATAAGTATAATTTCATTTGAGTAGAAATGTAGACCACTAAATAACTAATATATATATATATATATATATATATATATCACTATTAAAATTCAACAATATTAAATATTAAATTATTCATGCGATATAATCATTTAAATCCTACATTATATTTTTAAATTAATTATCTAAATCATAATTAACACTGAACAAATAACAAAAGTAATTAATAATTCATAAAAAAGTATTTAATTATTATTATTAGTATATTTTCTTTTGAGATAATAATTACTTAACCACTATCTTGATGATTTAGTTTACGGTTATAATTTTTTTTAATCGCTATCATTATTCATAGCAATTTAATTAATTAAGTTGTTTGATTAAATTATTTAAATTAATTTGTATTATTTTAATTCAATTATATTATTAATACAATTATTTTAAATTATTCAACTCAATAATGTTTTAAACTTTATTTATTTTCATTGTGTTATATAGGTTCGACGCTGGTAATTTTTACACGATTATATTTTAATAACCCATTTTCTACATTACTGACTCATTATTAAAATAATCACTTTATTTACATAATATTAAATTTAAATGGTAAAGGTAAAATCTTTATTATTATCAATTATTTATAATCATCTGATTTTAAATTAATCGCTTATAGTACACCAATAAATTATCGACTGTTTATCATTACCGTATATTTTTTACTCGTGGAGATTTCGTACAATAATTAATTAGTTTAGCAACTGTACCCATGACCCATTAAAATGATTATTTTTAAAGATTTATTACGAGTTAGTACTATTTTTTACTCAAGCCACGTCGAGCCAAGTAGTATTTAAAAGTTTGCCACCCTTCTGCTTCTTCTTCTTCCCGTCGCCATTCTTCTCTTGTCCATAAACAGGTTTGTCCTTCTTCGCAGCCTCAAGGCCACTTCTTTCTTGCACCTTGCTACCATTTAGATGTTCAACAACCCCTAGCCAGCATCAAAACCGGAAGGATCGGCCACCTTCGGACGACGCAAGGAAGGCGATCGTTCTCCCCATGCTGCACCAAAAACCAGACCTGTGACGTCTTCTTCTTCAACCCAAGACCAGATCATGACTCCAACAACTGCTTCCTTTCCCTACCAATCCAATTGGAACCATAAAGCTTGTGCATTACAGCAACTATCCAAGGCGAATCACTTTCTGCACCAAGTCACGAAACTCATGGCCAGCAGCACCGTCGGGACTGTAAGACGACTCCATCCGGCCAGCAGCACCGCCAGGAAAGCTCCCTTCTCCCCGCGCGATGACGCAACGCCAAGGCCAAGTGTCTACCCTCTGAAGCTGCCATGACAGCATCTGTTTCAGCAGAACGTTGTCCCTTCCGTTACCCTTGAAACTCTGCCCACTCACAGCTCCAATTCCACCACCCTCCGGAAACCAGGGACATGGCGAGCCCTCCCTTCGACCCAGCAACCAGAGGGGTCGTCGGGGTGTGAGGGGAAGCCTTGTAAACTTGTTTACAGTTGCCCATCTTGCCAACAATTTGCACCCGTCGGCCGTGGACGGGATTTCTGTTTTCTAGTTTAGTTTAGTTCTTTTCTTTCTTGTTGATTTGAGACTTTAGTTACGTGATTAACAAGCTTACTATCAATTAAAAAGAATATGCATGCAAGAAAATAAGAAGAGGGGGATAGGAAGGATGCCCAAGCAAGGAAGAAACACCGGCATGGAAGAGGAGAACTCGGCGGCTAAGGTGAGGAAGACTCCCCTACACCCGTATGTGAAAAATGACGTCCTCTTTCAAAATTTATAAAAATGAAAAATGACGGCTAGGGTATGTGAAAACACCCCTACACCTATATTTCATTTAACCGGATAAATAATTAACCGGGTAGAGAATATAATATGTTCGGTCCTTCCCGAACTACGTTCAATCCTTTCCGGACCGCGGCCGCATCCATTTATTATTATTATTATTATTCAGAGCCTTTACAGACAGGCTATGGCTCTTTGCCATGGCTGACCACAACTGTAGTATGTGTTGTGCCTGCTCTACACTTGCCTCAATGATTATGCCTACAAATCTGGTAGGGAGGTGATCTGTTGTCCTAGACCTGGCCATCCATAGCCCCATAACAACAGGAGCATCTATTTGTCATCTCTGTTGTGCTCCTTGTTTTGGCTGATATGGCCTTGGAGGTTGCTGCCTTTGGTCAACATCTTGGTGAGGTTGAGTAGCTATGACTCGCTCAGCCTCTCCTACAACTCTCACAGAGTCACCTAAAGTAAACCTTTTGTCCAAATATGCCATCAAGATCTCGTAGTGGAGGCATTAGTAGAACAGTTCTATTATTCTCTTCTCTGTTTGAACTAGGTCTAATGCAAACCTCTCTAATACTCTAACCTTGGTCTCATATTGCATCACTATCATTAGACCATGCCTCAACATCTGGAATTCTCTCTCCTTTCTTTTCCTAACATGCTGTTGAAAATACTTCCCATCGAATTCTACCATGATTTCTTCCCAGGTGATGTCCTGAGGTTATCGGTGGGCAAATTTGGAATTCATCACTGAATCTCACCATATCATGGCTTCATCTTGGAATGCTCCGGTAATAATCCGTACACAGTGTTCCATCAGACATGTCATGCTTCCGAATACACTGATAGCTAATGAGATCCATAAGAAGGCTGCCGCTGCATCCATCTTTCCAAAGAACAAGCATCCACTATTCTTCACAAACTTCTCATACGACCATATTTCTAGGTTCCTTGCCTCCACAGATCTACTAGCTCATACTGCAAAAGCAGTGGTCCTATACCTGTTGCCCACTAACAACTCCTGTAGCTCATAGTTTGCCCGCTACCTACTACTGCGGGTTCACTGACATCTTGGCCCTTTCTTTCCCAAAATGGGGCAAACAAAGGAGGCATTGTTGGAGTAGTCCTTTAATGCAGCGGTGGAGAAGGAGGTGGTGGGGAGGGCCCATGGGAATGCAGGCTCTCCTTCTGCCTCATCATACACTATTAGCCTCTTGTCAGCTCTAGCAACTCAGAGGGCTATCTATCTGAGCTCTCTCCTAAATTCCTCTTGTTTTTTGCAGCTGTATTGATGCCTCAATAGCTACATCTTTCTTGGCCCTTAGAGTAGTGCCAGTATGATGACCGTCATGATGATGCCTTTCACTACATCGACCAACTGAGACTGACTCACTAGGCTCTCGTGGTGGCATTGTAAAACCCACGATTCGAGTTAGGGTTTTATATTCAGAAC
>JAURVB010004017.1:0-83979 GCA_033002965.1 Piper betle
AATGTTAGACATATTTGCTTAAACTTTTAAGTAACACCTTGCTAGCTAGGCCCACAATGTTGTGACAAATGGCGGGTCGTTACAAGACAACTCATTATGCACTAGTGATGCTGAGAGGGTGAATCAATGGCAAACATTGATAACTTCATGCCAAGGGCCACGTAGCGTGTGTGCATATTAGTGGGATTTTAGATGGTTGGGCTGCCACCCTCCTAGCACATTAAGAGCTCATCATAGGCTCATAATAACAAAAGTCGAATTTATGATGTTGTGGTATATATTAATTTGTTCTTATAATTATATAACTTAGTGTTTTTATCCCTAACGAGGAATTGCCTATGACGGTATGTACATATAAAGATGGGTAGAGTCGGGAAAGTTGGAGGACTCTATTATTTGACTATTCTTTTTCTAAAGTGTTTGCATGGTAGTGGGATTTTGGTTCGGTTCATGGGGCTGGAGATTATTCCGATCATTTGTTATATTAAATTTTTTGATCGTGAATCATGCAGGTAATTTAACACTCTCTCATGTTTACTCAACAATCAAATTTTTTGACTTCTTGTTATCACACAAATGATATAATTATGAGTAACTATGTTCCTTTATGAAATTTAATATAGTGATTTTTTGAATTTCACACATATTAATAAAGTTTAATGATGTGACTTCTTCATTTCCATGCATATATTATTCTATATAAAGGAGAATTTTGTTGATGTTAAATAAAACATCCTCTAGATAGTTTGTAAGCACATTTGGCTCATATAGGAAATGCTTTAGAGAAGTTTGATGCATATTACGATCGTCTGCAATAGATGAGGGTGTCTCATCACAATTCCAAGTCTGTATAATTACCTAAAATGTTATATGCTCTTATTTGGGAGTCTTGGCTCGGCCTAGGCGTACGCTTTCGATCACCATGCACCGAGCGAAACTAGGGTCAAAGAATTGACCCAATCTGACGCAGGGCAGCTGAAATGGGTGATATGGAGCAAATGGCGCATGACGACTAATTATGCACTTTTTGATACTGCAGGTGAGTCCATGAACATCGGTAACTACAGGCTGGAGGGCCATTTAGTGTGTGTGTGTATACATGGATTCTAGCTAGATGGGCGGCAACAGTCCCAGCATATTAAGAGTTCAGTATAAGCTCATAATCTCTAAAAGTCGATTTATGATGTTGTGAAATAGATTAATTTTTTGTTGTAATTATATAACTTAGTGTTTTACCACTAATGGGGAATTGCCTGCACAGGTATGAGCATATAAGCGATTGGTAGTGTAAAGACCGTGGAAAAAAATTTTTTTCAATATATTCGACTTGGGCAGGGAGGATCGAACGTTAGAGAATTAATATTAATTATATTATATTTCTACCTTGTTAAGTCTACCCGGTTAAATATTTTATTCTTACCCGGTTACCCGGTTAAAGGAATTAAATACGTGGGGTTGGTATTTCCACATACCCTAACCGTCATTTCATTTACAAAGGACGTCCTCCACCCTAGCCTTCATTCACATTCTCTTCTCCTCTTCATTGCCGGCGTGTCTTCTCCGTTGCTTAGATCATTGGTCGCAGCTGCAAGTTCAAAATATCCAGGTCCATATAATTATTTAAAATGTTGTATTTTCCTTGTGGATAACTTGGTCAGCCCTGTTCAGTTCAATTCGACCCACCATGCACCGAGTGCAACCGGGGTCAAGGAATTGACTCGTTCCGACACGGGCTATGCCCTTCATAATTATATAATGGACATGATGGACTGACCCATCAGCCAATAAATTGGACATGGCGGATTGGACTCGCCAGCCAATTACGGACATGGTGGATTGGACCCACCAGCCGATAACGGACATGGCGGATTGGACTCGCCAGCCGGTAATGGTCATGATGGACTGACCCATCAGCTAATCAACGGACATGGCGGATTGGACTCGCCAGCCAATTACGGACATGGTGGATTGGACCCACCAGCCGATAACGGACATGGTGGATTGGACTCTGCCAGCCGATGTAACGGACATGATGGACTGACCCATCAGCCAATAAATTGGACATGGTGGATTGGACTCGCCAGCCAATTACGGACATGGTGGATTGGACCCACCAGCCGATAACGGACATGGCGGATTGGACTCGCCAGCCGGTAATGGACATGATGGACTGACCCATCAGCCAATAAATTGGACATGGCGGATTGGACTCGCCAGCCAATTACGGACATGGTGGATTGGACCCACCAGCCGATAACGGACATGGCGGATTGGACTCGCCAGCCGGTAATGGACATGATGGACTGACCCATCAGCCAATAAATTGGACATGGCGGATTGGACTCGCCAGCCAATTACGGACATGGTGGACTAACCCATCAGCCAATAGATGGACATGGTGGACTGACCCATCAGCCAACTAATGGACATGGTGGATTGGACTCACCAGCCGATAACGGACATGGCGGATTGGACTCGCCAGCCGGTAATGTACATGATGGACTGACCCATCACCCAATAGGTGGACATGGTGGACTGACCCATCAGCCAACTAATGGACATGGTGGACTGAACCATCAGCTAATAAATGGTCATGTTGGAATGGTCACAAGTGCCAATATTATAGATAATGATAGGGAGTTTATGGACTTGTTTTATTTAATTATACGGCTTAGTGGTTAATCACTAACGCGGAATTGCCTCCGCAGGTTAGCAGCTGGACCTAAAGACTAAGAGACGACAGGGTGGTTTTTCTACCAACGCAGGTGGTGAACGGTTAATAAGCGGACTTCTCTTTTACTTTTCTTGTGTTATAAATGTGGCTATGGGAAACGGTCCAAGACTGTGGGATAATTACTTCATGCATTGTCATTTGAAAATAAGTTCCTTTGAGTTAGAAATGCTAGACTTATTTGCTTCATATTATTCATGTAACCTTTTAAGTAACAGCTAGTCCGGTTAGGATTGGTTGTTATAGGGTTGGTTTTTGTTAAATTTTGAGTAACACCCTGCCAGCAAGGCCCACAATATCGTGAAAAATGGCGGGTCGTTACAGGTAGAGTCGGGAGAGCTAGAGGATTCTTTTAGTAGACTATCCTTTTTTCTAGATTCTTTGCTTAGGAGTGGGATTTTGGTTTGGTTCATTGGGCTTGTATTATTCCGAGCATTTGTTGTATTAAATTATTAAAATTGGGAATCGTGATTACGTTTTTTCTTTATAAATTTTCATGTTGTGATTTTTTTAATTCCACATATTAATAAAGTTTAATATAGTGACTTCTTCATTTCCTCAAATATTCTTCTATATAAAGGAGAATTTTGTTGATGTTAAATCAAACATCCTCTAGGTAGTTTGTGAGCATATGTAGCTCATAAAAGAAATGCTCTAGCGAAGTTTCATGTATATTACATTCGTGTGTCCTAGTTGTGGATGTCTAATCACAATTCCAGGTTCGTATAATTACTCGAAATGTTATTTATTCTTATTTAGGAGTCTTGGTAGACCTAAGCCCACATTCGGTCACCATGCGCTGCGTCCAACAGGGGTCATAGAATTAGCTCATCCAATATGGGGCAGCACCCACCCTTAAAATTATATATTTATATTTATGAGTCTTGGTTGGCCTGAGCCTACATTCAACCACCATGAGCCAAGCGCAACCGGTATTATTGAATTGACTGAGTCCGACACGGGGCAGCACCCTTAAAATTCTTAAAAGATTAAATACCTACCCCAATGCGGAAAGTGGTGACAGGACGCAGTGATGCAAGACGACTCATTATGAACTTGTGATACCAACAAGTTGTGTCAATGCAAATATCGGTAACTAGAAGTCGAGGGCCACATGCATTGTGGCATACATGGGATTGTATCTGGCTGGGCGACCATATTCTCAGCATATTAAGAGCCCAGCATAGGCTCAAAATCACAAAATGTCGAATTTATGATGTTGTGGAATATATTAATTTTTTCTTGAAATTAAATAACTTAGTATTTTATCACTAACACGGAATTACCTCCACAGGTTATGAGCATATAAGTATGGGTAGACTTGGGACAGCTAGTGGACTCTTTTATTCAACTATTCTTTTTGCTAGATTGTTTGCATGGTAGTAGTATTTTGGTTCGGTTCATTGGGCTTACATTATTCCGAGCATTTGTTATATTAAATTTTTGGATTGGGAATCGTGAGTGCAATTCAACACATATTCGCTTTAACTCAATAGTCAAATTTTTTGACTTTTCGTTATTGCACAAATGATATAACTATTAGTGTTTACGTTCTTTTATAAAATTTAATGTAGTCATTTTTTTAATTCAACACATATTAATAAAGTTAAATATAGTGACTTCCGGATTTCCACATATATTTTTAATATAAAGGAGAATTTTGTTCATGGTAAATGAAATGTCCTCTAGATAGTTTGTCAGCATATTTGGCTTATAAAGGAATGGTTTTAGAGAAGTTTCACTAATATTAGTATCGCTTGTCGAAGGCCTTAACAAAAATTCCAGGTTCATACAATTAATCAAAATGTTATGTGTACGAACATGGGAGTCTTTGTCGGCCTGAGCCCACATTTGACCACCTTGCACCGAGTGCAACTGGGGTCAAAGAATTGACTCAGTCCAAAGTAGGACAGCACCCTTAAAATTCTTGAAAGATTAAATACCAGCCACCATTCCGAAAGGGATGACAGGGCGCAATGGCATAAGACGACTAATTATGCACTTGTGATACTGAGAGGATGAGTCAATGACAAATATCGGTAATTATAGGCCAAGGGCCACGTAGCGTATGTCCACATACATGGGATTGTAGCAGGATGGATGGCCACCCTCCCAACATTTTAAGAGCTCAGCATAGGCTCATTATCACTAAAAGTCGAATTTATGATGTTGTGGAATATATTAATTTTTTTCTTGTAATTATATGACTTAGTATTTTTATCACTAATGCGGAATTGCCTCCGCAGGTATGAGCATGCAAGGATGGGTAAAGTCAAGATAGTTGGAGGACTATGTTATTGGACTATTCTTTTTCTAAATTGTTTGCATGGTAGTGGGATTTTAGTTCGGTTCATTGGGCTTAGATTATTCTGAGCATTTATTATATTAAATTTTTCGGATTGGGAATCGTGAGTGTAACTTAACACTCATTCACTTTAACTCAATAGTCAATTTTTTGACTTTTCGTTATCACACAAATGATATAATTATAAGTAATTTCATTCTTTTCAATAAAATTTAATGTAGTGATTTTTTTAATTCCACACATATTAATAAAATTTAATATATTGACTTCTTGATTTTCACACATATTCAACTATATGAGGGAGAATTTTGTTTATGTTAAATGAAACATCCTCTAGATAGTTTGTTAGCACATTTGGCTCATAAAAGAAATGTTTTAGAGAAGTTTCATGCATATTACGATCTTCTATCATAGTTGCGGGTGTTTCATCATAATTCCAGGTCCGTATACTTACTTGAAATGTTATATATTCCTATTTGGGAGTCTTTGTCGGCCTAAGCCTACATTCAATCATCATGCACTCAGCACAACCGGTGTCAAAGAATTCGCTCAGTCCAATATGGGGCGGCACCCATCCTTAAAATTATATATTCCTATTTAGGAGTCTTGGTCACCTTGAACCTACATTTGATCCACCACGCGCCAAGCAGAACCCATGCCCTTTCAGATTTTTGAAAGATTAATAACTTAGTCTTACACGGGGCAGCACCTTTAAGATTCTTGAAAGATTAAATACAAGCCCCCATGCCGAAATTGGTGACAGGTTGTAGTGACGCAAGACGACTTATTATGTACTTGTGATACCGATAGGGTAAGTTAATGGCAAACATCAGTACGTATAGGCCGAGCGCTATGTAGCGTGTGTGCAAATACATGGGATTATAGCTGGATTGGCAGCCACCCTCCCTGCATCTTAAGACCTCAGCATAGGCTCATAATCACAAAAGTAGAATTTATGATGTTGTGGAATATATTAATTTATTATTGTAATTATATGACTTAGTGTATTTATCACTAACACGGAATTGGCTCCACAAGTATGAGCATAGAAGGATGGGTAGAGCTGGGACAGCTAGAGGACTTTGTTATTGGACTATTCTTTTTCTAGGTTGTTTGCATGGCAGTGGGATTTTGGTTCGGTTCATGGGGCTTAGCTTATTCCAAGCATTTGCTATATTAATTTTTTAGATTGGGAATTGTGAGTGTAATTTAACTCTCATTTGCTTTAACTCAATAGTCAATCTTGTTGGCTTTTTGTTATCACACAAATGATATAATTATGAGTGATTATGTTCTTTTTTCTATAAATTTTAATGTAGTGATTTTTTAATTCCGCACAAGTAATGAAGTTTAATATAGTGACTTCTTGATTTCTACATATATTCGTCTATGTAAAGCAGAATTTTGTTTATGTTAAATGAAACGTCCTCTAGATAGTTTGTGAGTACATTTGGCTTATAAAAGAAATGCTTTAGAGAAGTTTCATGTATATTACGTTTGTGTGTCATAGTTGTGGTTGTCTCATCACAATTCCAGGTCCGTATAATTAGTTTAAATGCTATATATTCCTATTTGGGAGTCTTACTCGGCCTGAGCCTACATTCGATCACTATGACCCAAGCGCAACCGGGGTCAAAGAATTGGCTCAAACTGATACGGGGCAGCATCCACCCTTAAAATTATATATTCCTATTTACGAGTCTTGGTGTTATTGGACTATTCTTTTTTCTAGATTGTTTACATGGTAGTGGGATTTCTGTTCAGTTCGTGGGGCTTAGATTATTCCGAACATTTGTTATATTAAATTTTATCTCATAATTTTATTTAAAATCTTGAAAATTAATCAAAAATTAATTTACGAGACAGTTAGTTTCATATAGTAACAATTTGCTCATGGTTCAAAATGGTCGTTACAGGTGGTATCAGAGCAACCTGGTTCCGTGTTGTAATGTAGGTTGGACTAGGGACGTTGGCTAAGGCTGCCAGTAATGGGCAAGAGAAGAACGTGTGTTGAGGCTAGAAATTGGCCAAGTATAGGAATTTCGAGGGTGAAATTTCTTAAGATGTTTGGATTGTGAGATGCCTCAACTTTGTTCCATATTTAATACTTATTAGGATGAGATCTTGTTTACAAGTATGAATGGATTATAGATCTTTAACTTACTTAACCACGATTGAAGAAATGACTTAGCCCATTATGGTTCCCTTTGGACTAGATAGTTATAGGTAGTATTAAAGTTGTGTTTCCCTCGGAACCATGCATTCAATTATTACCTTGTTGAAAGTCTAAGTGTTTACTGCACCAAGGGTAAATTTTATTTTATATAATAATTAATCATTTTTTTATAAAAATAATTTTCATTGTGTTAAATGGTAAGTAATTATAAGTGTGCACTTATGTGTCATGCTAGGTACACATGACACTTAAACCAATGAGCATATATGGCACCTTTACAATCAAAGGTGTTATCTAGATAGTATGGGTGGTATGGGACACCTGTGCGACATGGATGATTGTGTCATGGGGCAGTGTGCCTCACTCCTAGCATAATAAGAGTTCGGTGTGGGCTCATAATAGCTAAAAGATTAAAATTTAGATGTTGTGGAATATATTAACTTGTTTTTTGTAATTATATGACCTACTGATTTTATCAATAATGTGGAATTTTCTCCGTAGGTGTGACCATGGAAGGATGGGTAAAGTTCGGATAACTGGAAGACTCTATTATTTGACTTTTGAATTTTCTTATTTGTTATTATACTTTTAGATTCTTTGCATGGAAGTGGGATTTCAGTTCGGTTCATGGGGCTTATATTATTCTGAGCATTTGTTATATTAAATTTTATGTCATGAGTTTATTTAAAATATTGAATCTAAAAGCCATAGAAATGGAATAGCCATCTCACTAAACTAGAGCCCGTTGTGACTAACACGTGCACCCGCACATGGTATAAAACCCATGACTCGAGTCAACATTAGATAGTCTAAACCGGTCGGTTTGACCATTATTTTCAGTAGGGTCAATTTTAGAACACACATACCGAGCAGAGACTGGTTTGTGTTATGAACCATGAGAGTCATATGTGCCCAAGTATAAGATGATAACGTCAGTAAAACAACAGTAAAATGAGTTATCATAATACATGAGAGCACGCAAGATTTTTCTTTATTTATTTTAATTATATCGTAGAATTATTTTTAGTCCAAATAAAGCATTAGGATGTGTTACGGGCAGTTTGGGTAGGTTATTAGTTATAAAGTATGCCATTGTAATATTGTGTATATTATGCTTTTTAGGATTTTCCACTATTTTTCCAAATTTTTTAGAATTATGACGAGTTAGTATAATTTTTCTAAAGTCATAGTTGATTTAAGTTTTAATTATGAGACGACCAATCATTTTTCTCACTGACAAATCGTTTTTCTCATCGACCACTCATTTTTCTCACCGACCACTTGTTTTCTTCCCCTGTGACATTTATTTATTCCACACCTCTGACACTGTCACCATCCAGGTGCCACCATCCTCCTCACCCAACTTCCTTCTTCTTTTTCTTCCTTCCCTCTTCCCCATGATCCTCACTCGAGCCGGCCACAACCTTGTCACCATCACCGCATGACTGACGTTTAGGCATAGAAATTTATCTGATTTTATTTGATTATTTAATGATTTTGGTGTGATTGTAAATAGGTGTTGATTTAAAATTAAATGCATGTTAACTGATGATAAAAGTGAATTAGAGTTTAAATTTAAATGCATTTAAATAGATGTTGTCTTATATATGGATTGATGAGGAGTGTAGCATTCATGCATTGTACTGGGCATTAGTATTTAGTCTTGATGTGTAGGTACGAAATAAGAGCTTGCTGCCTAGGTGTGTATACAAGATTGGACCTTCTACCAGGTCTGTTTAGGACTCCTTTCTTGTTGTACGCTCTACTCCATTGTGTATTGTTTTATTACTTGCAGGATGAGTTAAGTGGCGTTTTATTGGATCCCACTTTACCCAAGTCATTTAATTGATTGATCTTTCGGATTAATAACCCTCGAGGATGAGATCCCTCAAGTATGTTTTCGAAAACAAGATCCACCACAAGTTTCCTTTGGACCTATTATATAATCCCTTCCCAGATCTATATATAGTTTTATTGAGTTTTTACTGAGACTAGAGATGGGAAAACCAACTCGTACGTATCATGAGCGAGTGCACGTGCTAGTCAAAGTAGGCTTTCTAATCCTAAGGGATCCTGACAACTCCCGTTTTGAGTTCCTCACACCCGGAGAAACGTGGAGGTTTATGGGTGTTGTTTAGTAGAGTGCATGTTCAAAACTGTGGTTCAAAGGGTACTATCTGAGAGTACTTGGTCTTCGTGCTCAAGGGATGGAGAATTATGAAGGTAAGGAGAGAGCTTAGGATATATTAGTAGTCCCGAGGGACTAGAAAATGAAATGGGAAAATCAGCAGTAGTAGAACAGGCAGTTTGGGATGCTCCGGGTCTGTAGCCCAGTGGCTCCTTAGTAGGTGCCCTTTAGAGAGTTCATGAGAAGTATATAAATGTTGTATTTCATATGAGAGTTTGCTCTCATAGCCAGTTTGATATTAGTCATATTTTTGGACTAGTAACACTCGTTGCTGATGTGTTTTTAGAATATATGTAGGTGATGATCATGAGTTGGATGAGCTAGCTTGGATGGAAGAGCAATGATGTCTCTTGCATACACACTTGTTAGATGATATCATGTTTAATATTTTGAGGATGATGCAATGAAATGCTATACATGATGATGTGGTGTGATATGATGTATGCTGCTAACGATGACATGCTAATAAATATGTTTAGACATTGAATAAGTACAACAAGTAAGTCAAGGTTTAGAATTAAAGAGAAACGTGAATAGAACGCATAGATGGGTCAAGACCCAGTTAGGTAAGTGAAGGTAATAAAGAAATGAATTATGCAGTTAAATGAATTTATTGTGTTAACATTTGGTTAATTATTTACATACGTTTACACTTTGATTTGACAGGCGGGTCCTTAATTGCACTATTAGGGGAAACTTAGTCAGTCTTATTTTACGAATTTTTATCTATTTTTATCATAATTATTTGGTATGTAATTGGTTGACATATCATCCATGTAGTAGCATGTTAGCTTTATTTTTGTGCATTCATCCATGCATAACGATATATATCTTCCATCTCAAGATGCTGAGAGTAGATCCACAGGGTTGAGTTTTGGTTAGCCGACCTAATGAGGACCAGTGACATTCCGGTTTAGTCTCGAGTGAGAACCGGATTTGGGGTGTTACAGTTTTGGTTTCTGAGCAAACTCTCGGTCGATTTAGTTGGAAGATATTTTCATATATGATGTGTGTGCAAAGATTGCTCCAAGTCTAGCTAGCGGGTATATATTTTTGTCCTTATTGTCTTTGATTTACAGATTTCTCACCAATGGGTAGTGTGGCAGTATTTTTAGGATTGGATCAGTGAGTAGGGTAACACGAAGTACTCAGAATAGAACTTCATTGCCTCCTTCGCCAAGACAAGCTAGCTGTAACGACCCGGCTCAAAGTGCAAACTAATGGGCTAAGTCATTTCTTTAAAAGTAGTTAATGAGGTTAAATATCTATAGTCTATTCCCACCTATAAACATGATCTTATCCCAATAGGTATTATATGTGGGACTAAGTTGAGGGATCTCACAATCCACCCACCGTAGGAAATTTTGTCCTCGAAATTCCTACACTCGGCCCGTTGCTAGCCTTAACACACGTCCTTCTCTAGGCCGTGACCGACAGCCTTATCCAACGTCCCTAGTCCAGCCCACCATCTAACACGGAACCAGGTTATTTTGATACCATTTTTAACGATGCGGACCACAGTGAAATATAATGGTTAAGTTATTCCTTCAAAAGTGGTTAACCAAGTTAATGATCTATAGTCCATTCCACTTATAAATAATATCTTATCCCAGTAGGTATTAAATTTGGGACTATGTTAAGAGATCTTACAATCCACCTACCTTAAGGAAATTTTTTCCCCAAAATTCCTACACTCGGCCCGTTGCTAGCCTCAGCACATGACCTTCTCTGGCCCGTAACATGTAACCTTAAACAACATCCCTAGTCTAGCCGACCATCTAAAATGGAACGAGGTTGCTCTGATACTATTTGTAACGACCCATCCCAAAGTACAACATAATGGGCTAAGTCATTTCTTTACAAGTGGTTAACCAAGTTAAAGATCTATAGTTTATTCCAACTTATAAACATGATCTTATCCCAGTAGGTATTAGATTTGGGACTAAGTTGAGGGATCTCACAATCTACCCACTTTTGTAAATTTTGTCCCCAAAATTCCTACACTCAACCTATTGCTAGCCTCAGTACACGTCCTTCTTTTGCCCATAAACGCCAGCCTTAGCCAGAGTCCCTAGTTTAGCCTACCATCTAATATGAAACCAGGTTGGTCTGATACCATTTATAATGACTCGCTTGTTACGAGCCATGAGACAAGTGTTATTACGAGCCATGAGCCATGAGCCAAATGTTGGTCTTGACAACCCACATTTTGAGTTCCTCACACCTAAAGAAACATGGGGTTTATAGGTACTATTTAGTACAGCGCATGTCTAAACATGTGGTTCAAAGGGTACTAAAGGAGATTACCTAAGAGTACTTGGCCTTTGTGCTTGGGGCTAGGAGAAATATGGAGGATCTAAGAGGGTTTAAGATATACTATTACTCACAAGGGACCATAGAAAAAAATGAGAAAATGTTGAGAGAGGCATCATACCAGTTAGTTCCAGATGTCGTCCAAGCTATAGCTTGATGGCTCCTCGGTAGTTACCCTTATGAGAGTTATAGTGAAGTATATGTATATTTTCTTTTCATGAGAGTTTTCTCTCATTAACAATTTGATATTAATTTTTTCTAGACCAATGTCAACAGTTGTTGATGGTTTTCTATTACATATGTAGGTGAGAGTATCATACACAATGCCAGACTTGATGAATAGGCAATGACATCCTTGCACACACACGTGTCTGAATATAGGTCGCTTTATTGTGATGTTGGTGAATGTGTAAAACTTTTGATCAAAAATTTTGATAACGTTTAATGCTTGATTAACTTATTTTGTGAATGAAGTTAGTAAACTTCTAACCATGTGAATGTGAATAGTAGATGGGTCAAGACCCGGTTCAGGGATTATGATTTTGGAAATGTTATGATGTTAACAAATATGATGTTGTGATATATCTTGTTATTTCTTATATATATATATATATATATATATATATTGTGATATAATGATAAAAGTGGTTTCCTAATTGCACTTTTAGGGAAAACTCTGTCCATTTATTTACAAGATTTATATATTGTTTGCACAGATTTTGAGGATGAGGTCTTTGTTTTTCCAAATCTACCAGAGGATATTTAGGTTGTTCCAAATTACAGGAGAAGATTTGTGAAAAAAGTTGAGCAGCCTATGATTACTTCCCGTAATATTGGAACAGAAGGGGTTCTCAAAACTCAATAAATAGTCGAGCCTAATTGCTTGAAAAAGGGGGAGAAAATTTTCAGAAAAAAAGAAGGTTCGTGCTTGTTGTTGCAAGGAAAAGAAATAATGAACGAGGCTTCATCTCCCCCGTCTCCGATGCCCCTGCCATGAAGGAAGGTGAAAGCATCATTGATATCAGCCGCTCCACAGGCATGAAGGAAGGACTTCATCGCAGTTGTTCGTATCTAGGAAGGTCCCCACTTTGCCATTGTTACAGCCTGCAAAGAGTAGAAGTCTGCCGTCACTGCCATGAAGCTTCAGAGCACAGATTGTCTGCCCTGCTTTGCTGGTGTCTACCACGAAGTGTTCCTACTGTCCTGCCTTCCTGCCGTCACTCTGTCATGGAGTATTGTCCAGGGAGAAGGGATCATCACCACCGTGGGGAAGGAACCGCTGCAGTCACAGGAAATAGAGGACTTGGAGTTAAAACAAAGGAGTCATACCGTCCTTTCCATGAAGCTTGCCAGAGTCAATACGTTCCAGGTGGAACATAGATTGATCAGAAGTTCATCCGTGGAGAGGACCCTTGCCGCTTTGGAGCTTGCTGAACCAACAACCATTAACCAAGCCATTGCCTTGAAGGAGTTCTTGCCATGGAGTCCCGCTATCAGGCTTCTACTTCCCGGCACCACCTTGAAGCTGATCGCTTTTCCCAGGAGGGTCATTGCCAGAGGTTTGCTGCTGTCCTGTAGAGAAGAGCCGCTGCTATTAAGACCCTTCCCAAACTGAAGTCTCAATGTCTTGCCGAAGGATTGTTGCTTTGCCGTGTTGGTTGTTAGACATAAATATATACATAAATGTGGAATTGTATAATATGCTGTTATTTAAGGTTGGCCTAAATTAAATTGATCTATTAAAGTTAAAGATTTATGGCCCATAAATAAAGGTGTGGAATTCAATGTGAATAAAATAAATAAAAGTATGGAATTTGATGTGTAGATACTATTTTTGTAATTTATCTTTTATGATGGGTTAAATTGAAATTATAAAACTAAGGCAATAAATAAGGAAGTTATGTCTTTGAATTCATATCTAGTTTTCCTTCTGGTATCCCATCATCCAGAACTTTTGTTTAGAAAACTAGTAATGAATTTGGAAGATCAAAACCTAAGGTAGTAAAGTATCCATTTTCTTTTATGGATTCAGGTACGCTTACGCTATCCAGTTTTATTTACTTGATGATTTAAAATGAAGACTAATACAGTTTCTTTAAAGTCTAAGTTATACAGTTCTAACAAGCGGCATCAGAGCCAACTTTATTTCAGATCATTGAGGATTAGTTTTATTTGTGTTTAATTATGGATTGGAACTATCCACTTCCATATCACATTCAGATTTATGGTTTAGATTCCAAAAAAGATAACGTCTTCAATTCATTGGGAATTTCCCAAAATTCAGTACTAATTATTGTCATTAAGATAATTTATTCCCAAATTAAGGTCCTCTTTTAGTAAAATATCAAGTGAGGAAAATAAAATTACAAAATGTTATAATTTCAAAATTTTCCAAATAAAGATACTTTTATAACCTTTTTAGTTTTCGAATTATGGTTCAATTATGATTAATATTTTAAAATTTATTAAGGAATGTAATATGCTACCAAAGTAACCTCTTTGTATCAATTAATTTATTTTTCAATATTAAGACAGTTGTGGATATTTAATTCATGTGAATATTAATCGGCCTAAAGGAAGGTTATTCTAAATTCAAATATTGTGGGTGGAGGTTCCTTATCATTTTATGATAATCTATATTTACTTGATACTATTATATCTTTTAAGGAAACTTTGCATGTAGGTTTAAGTGGCCTGAAAAGAATTGAATAACTTATGTCAGATGGAATTCTTGATTCTCTTAATTTATCAGATTTTCAAGTGTATACTGAGAACATTAAGTGAAAATAAACAAATATAAAGAGACTAGGTACCAATAGATCTTCAAACATCTTAGAACTAAGACATAAAGACATTTGTGGGCCATTTTATACGGCTTCTTGGAATGGTCAACAATATTTTATTCTGTTCATAGAAGATTATTCTGGTTATGGTTACCTTTATCTCATTAATGAGAAGTCTCAAGCATTGGACGTATTTAAAACATATAAGGCTAAAGTTGAAAACCAACTTGACAAAACTATTAAGGCTATTAGATCTGATCGTTATTGTGAATACTATGATAGATATGATGGAACAGGTGTACAATGTCTAGGATCATTTGCCAAATTCCTAGCAGAGTGCAGAATTGTCCCACAATATACAATGTCCGGTACTCCTAGCATGAATAGTGTTGCTGAGAGATAAAAACAAGCATTAAAGACATGGTAAGAAGTATGATTGCTCATATTATTTTACCCGATTCACTCTGGGGTGAAGCACTAAAGACAACAACATATCTTCTTAATAGAGTACCACCAAAGGTATCAGTTAAGACCCCTTATGAACTGTGGACTAAAAATAACCCAATATAAAATATTTATGCATTTGGGGCTATCTGGCTTAGGCAAGACCTTATAAGCCAAATCAAAGGAAACTTGACTAAAGAAAAGTCATTATCTATTTTGTTGGGTATTCTGAACAGTCTATAGGGTATAAGTTTTATGATCCCACAATATGGTCATTCTTTGAGACGTGAAATACCCAATTCTTTAAAGATGTTGAGTTTGGAGGGGGAAATAAAGTTACAGACTTTGTCTTTGAAAAAGAATCACTTCTCTTCCCATGATTGTTTTTTATAATAATCCAGATCATATTCCTGATGTTGCTCAAGAAATAATACTAGAATTACAAAGATAATATTGAGACTCTCCCTAATCAGAATCATTAAGCTACACCTCAAGAGCAAATGCCATTTAGGAGATCCACAAGAGAAAGGAGAAATGCAATTTCAGATGATTATACATCATTCTCCAAGAAAATAAGGATAATATTAGAATTATGGAAGATGATCCAATCAACTTTCATCGGGCCATGAAGAGTTCTAATTCTCAAAAGTGGATTGATGTCATGAATGAAGAGATAAAACCCATTAAAGATAATGACGTTTGAGATCTTGTTCTATTGCCTAAAGGTATAAAACCTATTAGTTGTAAATGGCTATTTAAAACCAAAAAGAATTGAAAGGCAATGTAGATAGATATAAGGTTCGTCTTGTTATAAAGGGTTTTACTCAAAATGAAGGCATCGATTATAATGAGACTTTCTGTCCAGTTTCATTGAAAGACTCATTTAGAATAATGATGGCATTTGTAGCACATTTTGATCTTTAGTTACATTAGATGGATGTAAAGATTACATTTCTAAATGGTGGCATTGATGAAATAAGTTATATGGTACAATTAGAAAATTTTGTATCCGAAGATTCACAAAATATAGTTTGTAAAGAAATGCATCTATGGACTTAAGCAAGTTTCTCGTCAATGGTATCACAAATTTCATCAAGTTAGTCTCTCGTTCGATTTCGAGATGAATGTAATTGATGATTATATATACCATAAGTTTAATGCGAGTAAGTATATTTTCTGATCTTATATATTGATTGCTTGCCAGTAATGATATAAGTTTCTTGCACGACACTAAGAGATTTTTATCAAAGAAATTTAAAATGAAAAGATCTTGGAAATGTGTTTTTATATTAGGAATTCAAATATATTAGGATCGCTCTCGATGTATAGTTCGGATTATCGCAAAAGACTTATATAGAAAAAGTGCTTAAGAAATTTGACATGCAAGGTTGTAAACTAAGAGATACCCATATTTCTAAAGGAGAAAAATTCAGTCTCAATTAATGTCCTAAAATTGACACAGAAGGAAAGGAAATGCAAAGATTCCTTATGCTTCAGCCGTGGGAAGTCTTATCTATGTTCAAGTATGTATACGTCCAGATATTGCGTATATTTTTGAAATGTTGGGTAGATATTTAAGTAATCTAGGTTTGGATCATTAGAAAGCAGCTAATAAAGTCATGAGTTATCTTCAAAGAACAAAACATTACATGCTTACATATCGGAAGTCAGATCAAAATGAGATCATTGGGTATTCTGATTCCGATTTTGGTGGACGTCAATATAGTCATCGATCCACTTCTGGATATGTCTACCTACTTGCGCGAGGAGCTATTTCTTGGAAAAGTGCTAAGTAGACACTTGTAGCTTCTTCCCACCATAACAGCTGAATTCATAGTTTGTTATGAGGCATCCAATCAGAGAATATGGTTGCGGAATTTTATCATAGAGGCTGTGCATTGTAAATAATATTGAAAGACCACTTAAGTTATTTTGTGACAATCAGCTACAATATCATATTCAAATAATAGCAGAAACTCATAAAAATTAAGTTCCTTGTTGTGAAAGAAAGAGTTTAGAGTGACAAAATTTTAGTAAAGTCTTTATAGAGCATATTAGGACAAACTTTATAGTTGCGGATCCGCTTCCTAAAAGGTTACCAGCATAAGGTCTTTCATGAGTATGTTGCCAAAGATAATAATTTTACTTTGAGAACTATTATCCAAGTGACTGGCGTGAAAATGATTGTAATAAAAATCACTCCAAAATAAAATTCCCAAGAAAGTAGGGTGGGACACATTAGTCTAATTAAAAACTAACTTGTAGACAGAATTTTACTAAGACAAATAATTTTAATAGTACAATCATTAATAATTACTATGTTTGATAATAGCTATTAAATAAACATAAAATAAAACACAAAAAGTTAAAATAATATTTCACTAATTAAGAAAATATTACAAAAAAAGAGAAAATAAATTTCTAATGAAAAAGAGAAGGACAATTTCGAGTGGATTAAAGGAAAGAGGGAGGAGTGTGGGAGAGGACTCCTCCCATATCCCTAAAATTCCGGACCTGGGGTTTTGGCAACATACAACAAGGATCATCCCCAATTGAACCTACCATCGCCTAGAAGTTTGATTGAAGCTGTCTAGCCGAAGGTCTTGATTGTGGCTATTGTTCGGCAGAATACTCTTTTGTTGCTATTCTCGTCATGAAGCCCTGTCATTGCCGGAGAGAAGGAAGACGCGGCACCTTGCTGAGATGTTCACCCAGGATTTTACTGTCCACCGAAGTTGCTGAAAAAATAAATACTTGGCTACATATCTGCTGCCGAATTCTGTCATGGACGACTGTCGTAAGTTCGTCGGAGGAGTGCCATGCCTTGTCGTCAGGAAGATAACCAAGCAAAGTCCCTTGCTGTTGTTGGTAGGTTGTTGCTTCTGTTCATTATTGTCATCAGGAAGAGAACCAAGAGCCACCGTGGAGAAGGAATTGCTGCAGAGCACCAAGAAAAGAAGAAAACAGGGAACGGACCGGAAAACTTTCCTCAAGTTGCTACCTTGTCGTTGCGGATTGACTGCCAGAGTCCGTTTACTGTCTACCAATCATTGCCTCCTGTTGGATTCAACGTCTACCAGCCGCCGTCACGGGAGAAGAGACCCACTTGTCGGCAGTGTTGCTGTTAAGAAACATAGATGAAGAAGAAGAAGAGACTGGGAGGATAAGTGGGTTTGGCCTACCCGATTGCCATTTAATATGGTTCTTGTCCTTTAATTGCTAAACAGAATGCAAAATCAGCAAGCTGTTGTCCATTGTATGTCCGCTTTGATATTGTTTACCGGCCAACCCTTTGCACTTGCCCATGTCCGCGAGTGTTGTCCGTGAGTGCTGTCAGACAAGTTTATTTGTAAACCAAGCCCGCTTAAATTCGGGATTGACCTGAATTTTAACTAAGGATTTATTTTATGCTATTTTCTTACTTAAATTGGTGTAAAACTTGGTGTTCGATGGATTTTCCCTAGGTCATAGCAGCGAAGTCGAATTCTACATTAAAGGGATTGCAAGGGCTAGTTTTAAAGCCTTCATAAGACAAATTATGTATGGAGTCAAAGAATTAAAATGGCAAAAAATTTTACTAAAATTTGTAATTTGTGAATGAAGTGAAAATTAGTAGATTGTGAGTTCTAATCTTAACGTGGATTGACTTGAAGATTTAAGTTGAATCGTAAGGAACTATGTAAAATTTCTTACTTGTTATTTTATGTATGTGACATTTTATTTTTATTGTACTATTTCTTTGCACGGGAAGAATGCCTCAGTCCCACCAGAACCCTCAAACCTGGATCGAAATACGCAATCTACCGGGGCGGACAAATCGATTAGTGTGATTTTTTTAATATATCATATCATCCACGTAGTGTCTTATTAAGTTGTACATTTCATACATTCACTGTGGCATTCCTTTAATCTTATGATGCTTAGAGTAGATCTAATCTGCTTAAGTATAGGTATACCAAATTAATCGAATTTGAGAATCGGTTTGGTCTCCTATAATATTTCTATTTTAGTTTAATAGCAAACCAAATTTGGGGTGTTAAAAACGATCCTTGTTTTTTAAAATGTCTGTTATCTAGCGCTTTTACTCCCTACCAGCACCCTTGCGTTGGCATCAAATACTATAATCTTCATAAAAATCCCGATTGAACGCGATCTTTAACCCTCAAAGTCTTGAAACACTGAGACGATATAAATTACATCAATGCACAATAAAGATCCAATACAAACAATGATTTTTCCATTTTATATACTCCTAATATAATAATCTAAAACTTATCTAAAAATAATAGAAAATCATTATTAACATCTAAAAACAACTCTAAAATTATTCAAAGACTCTAATAAAACTAACTTTCTAGACACTTATTGGGGTGCTTGTGAAGGAGTACTTAATTGCTTGTAGGTTATATAAATCGGCTTTCTTAATGAAGGTAAGAAGACCTGCTCAACTAAAAGACTTAGTAGGCTAGAAGAGATGACTATGAGTTTCATACCTCTTTAAAACATTTTGTGCCTTTTCTCTTCTTTTCTCTTTTTGTGTATGTTTTTTCATTTTAATTCACTTTATTGCATACTTCGTGTAGTTCTCTTGCATTTTATTTGATTGTTTCAAAGAACTAAGTGAGCATGGCCTAGGTCACTTAGAATTTTGTATGATTCAAATGATCGCCAAAGTAAGTATCTTTGTCAATTTCAATTTATGTTACCACACATAGTACACTAATTTGGGTTATTAATTTGCCTTGATTAATTTTTAATTGTACTGATTGGATTTACTTAATTGTGATAAATTGTTTCTGCTATTTGTCCATTTTTACAATCTCATAAAGGTGTAAATATTGTGGGGATATAAATTGTTTGATGAGTGATCATGGTTGGCTCTTGTCGTCCCTAGCTGACCTAACCCAGGTAATCGGATTTGATTTTGTCGTAATTATTTTACAATAACAATTAAAAGTTTCCCAATCTAACCTAAATGTAAGGGTAATTAAGTTATTATAATAGTATCATCAAATCGTAAATATAATACTACCGTTAATCCTAAAATAGTACATTAAAATACCCCTAAATTCTAATTTCTTAAAAAGTCAAAGGCTTTTTATTGGATTTCTCCATCAAAATTAACCTCTACCAGACTTTTAAACATAATTTTTCCAAGGCTCCACAAACAAATGAACATGACTTTAAAGAAAACATCACTTTTGAAAAATCCATCTTAAATGCAAAGTGTGAGGAATCTTCACATGGAAATTTTACAAGTCAAACTACATGCTTTGTAAGGATCGAGGTGAATTTTCCAATTCACCCGGCGTTAGGATCTGATGGAATAAAACTTTTAAACATAATTTTCCCAAGGCACCACCCACAAATAAACATGAATTAAAAAAATAAGAAAAACATCACCCTTGAAAAAACTTTCGTCTTACTTGGAAAGAGCGACGAATCTTCGCATAGAATTTTCACAACTCAAACTATACGCTTTGTAAGGACCGCCCAATTCAACCCGCCTCAAGGTGTGATTGACTACATTATCGTGCATATTAATCTAAATAAAATAATATTTAGGGTTTAAAGTTTAAGTTTGAGGGTTTAAGTGGAACGACTTATATATTAAATTATAAGAAAATTTCTTAGTCGAACAACTTATGCTTTTAAAAAAGGCATTTGCTTGGGACACAAAACTATGGTCTTTAGAAATCAAACTATTTTTGCCTTCAGCTTGTTGTCGACATTAGAAAATATTTAGCCATCTCTTGGCATATATATATCATACGAATACGCTTAAAAATATTATTTATATTAGACAAAATTTTACATCATGAGCGACTTATATTACAAATAAATTTTAATTTATAAAAAATTCTCTTTAAATAATAAGATAAATTATAACGGTTTAATATTTTAAATAAAAATTTTCATTGACTTTAAAAATAGATCCTAACTAAATGATAAGATAAACTAGTTAATTTATTTTATTTTTTGCTGTATTTTGATCGGTTAATCTCATACTTTTAATTAGAAGCTGTTTTAGTTCTCTATTTATTAATAATAGCTAAAGTCTCATGTGATACGTGAGGTATATTTGAAACTTATTAATAATATATATTAAAGATAAAAAATTAATTTCAAAATATTAATTTATTGCTTTAATAAAAATAATGAATATTTGCTTAATTTTAATAAAACTATAATTGCATACAAATATTAAGAGAAATTTTAATTTTAATGAGTAATTTTTTTAATAACTCAATATAATTTACTTTTTAAAGGATTTTTAATCAAATAAAATTATACTATAATTTTTTTCAATAATAAATAACCTTGTGTGTGTGTATATATATATATATATATATATATATATATAATGTAAAATTTTAATTTAATTATATATTACTAAGTAGCAAACTTTAATTTGATAGTATAATTATAAATATATAAAATTAATAAATATTTTTAAAATTCCTAATTTAGGTAAAATTATAGTCCAATTTTTCTCAATAATAATAATAATAATAATAATAATAATTTAAGAATTAAGTAAGTAATAAAAAAGACAAATAAACTATTCATCTTGTAAAGGCATATAAACATTTTTTTTAGAATGTTGGGTTCAACTTGTAAAGGGGCCAAATCTAGCTAGCCAGGTTCAATGCTCGGCAACTGGTCGTGCAGCCCTTAAGGTTGTGTGCCCAAATCTATGGCCATGTGGTGAGATCCTACTTTTTCGAGTCATATCTGGCAACCCTGTGGTTGAATTTGGCCAATGGGTGGCGAAACATGGCCCCTTATTATCGAATTTGGCTAAAGCATGACTATCGCCATCGTAGTTGCAAGAGGAAATGTTTAGATTTTTTTATAAAAAATAATAGATTTGGGTCATTATTATAATTATATTACCAGATTGAACTTTAGAACACAAAAGTTCTCACCTAATTGGCCTTATGTATATATATATATATGGAGAAAACAGCCATCTTGGCCGTACTGCAGTTTGATCCCAGCTGTTGGATCGCCATCGAATGGCTGGAAATAACCCACCACCCACCCCCCTCCCCCCGTCCGGCCAGTCATCCGGCCCCGCCTTTGTCCGGCCAGCTCATCCTGGCCCCCCATGCTATTGTGTTGCTCTACTCGCCAAGCTCGCGCACGACACAGGTGAGTCGCTCTTCCCGCGACACAACGACCAGCGACTGCGGGAGGGCGTCAGCGAGGGGGTCCAAATCAGGAAAGTAGTCGTGGAGCACAGCACCAGCATCGCTGGTCCCCGTTTCACCGGACTCCTCCGTCGGACCACCTCAGAGTCCGGCCAGACCGCGCGCCCGGAGTCACCTGCTTGTCAGGGGAGGTGGAGTCCGCAGATGGCGTGAGGCCAATGTGTACAGCATCGAAAGTCACAGAAACAAGGGGAGCAAGGAGGCACAGGTGGGCTGAAATTAAATGACTACCCCATCAGTGACATTACAAACAACCAAAAAAATAAAAATTTTAAATAAACAGCCATAGAATCTACAAACACACGTATTGTTTATCTTGTTTTTCAGACATTTCAGAGGTATTTAAAGAAATGACTTGTCTGTTCTTAGCTTCATTATTAGCAGAAATCAAAATATGAATAGAGGCAAGCAATCATACAAGGCCATCCAGCCAAAATTTCCAGATTATTTAAAGAAAGAAAATATTAACAAAATGCATTTTTTGGATTTCTATTTCTAATATTAACTGAATCATATTTATAAAGCTGCATACTAAAATGCAACGAGCCATTTATCATCTATCAGAGTTACATGGCAAATGTAATAAAAATAAAGCTAAATACTTTGTATAAAATGACTGCTGAATCAGCATACAGAATAAATTTTGTATGAAGAAGAAGAGCTGAGAAGAAATCTCACTGCCTAACTCTATGAAGAGGAGAAGAAGAAGGTATCTAGGAGAAAATTTGTCTCAATTAAATGACAAAAGAAAAAGTCCTATGTACATAAAATCCTGGATCTCTCCTGACTCAAGTAAATATTACGAAGTACATCTCAAAAAATTTGAAAAAAATAAAGTAAAATACCATAAAATAAAATAAACCATTAGAACTCGATTAATTTATTTTATGGTATTTTATTATATTTTTTATATTTTTTGGGATTTATTTTATAATATTGACTTTAGTCGGGAGCAAGTCAAGTTTTTATTACAAAATTGCCATTGTTTCATTTTTCTTCACCAACCCTGTTTTCTCCCCCCACCGATCAATGACAATTTTTTAATAAAAACTTGACCGCTCCTAACTCGAGTCAATATTACGAAATATATCCCAAAAAATATGAAACAAATATAGTAAAATACCATAAAATAAAATAATCAAGTTATAATGGATTACTTTATTTTTTAATATTTTTTTTCATATTTTTCAAGATGTATTTCAGAATATTGACTTGAGTCTAAAAGGAAATGGGCATGGGTAGTTTCGTAATAAAAACTTGACTCGCTCTAAACTCTAATCAATATTATGAAATAAATTTTAAAATATATATATAAAATAATTTTATCATAAAAACTTAACTCGTTCCCAATTTGAATCAATATTAAGAAATAAAATTTAAAAAATATATAAAATAATTTCAGTAATAAAAACTTGACTCGCTACCGACTCGAGTCAATATTACGAAATAAATTTATTTTTTTAAATTGACAGAATTAGTTTATTTTTTAAAATTTTATTTCATAATAAAAACTTGACTCATCCCGACTTGAGTCAATATTATAAAATAAAATTTAAAAAATATATAAAATAATTTCGTAATAAAAAATTAACTTGCTTCCGACTAGAGTTAATATTACGAAATAAATTTTAAAAAATATAAAAATAATTTCCTAATAAAAACTTGACTCTTGTTGGGAGTGAGTTAAGTTTTTATTACAAAATTATTATTATATATATATATATATAATTTATTTTGTAATATTGACTCGAGTCAGGGACGAGTCAAGTTTTTATTACGAAATTGCCCCCCCCCTTATTTTCACCCCCCGACGATCGCCCCTCTCCTCTGCTTTTTCCCTGCCACCGCGACCGCCGGTGAGTTCGCCGCCGCCGTCACCTACACCACCGCCGGCCGTGCTGTAACTGCCTACTCACGTGACTCCCAAGCCGACGCCTCCCGCCGGCCGTGCTGCGCCGCACGATGGAGAAACAGAGGAACCAAAAACAGAAGGGCGGGGAGGGGGTGGGGCGGGGCAGGGGCGCAGGGGAGGGGCGCAGGGTGCGGGGCGGAGCGAGGGGCGCGGGCGGGCGGGGGGGGTGTGGTTGTGAAAGCAGGGGAGGGGGGAAGGGTGGGGGAGGGGCGGGGCGCGGGGGGGAGGGGCGTAGGGGCGTCGGGCGGAGCGAGGGGTGCGAGGCGAGGGTGAGGGGTGTGGCGTGGGTATGTTTGCAGGGGAGGGAGGGAGGGAGGGAAGGGTGGGGGGGGGGGGGGGTCGGGGGGTTTGGGGGGGTGTTCCCCCCCCCCCTTATATATATATATATGAAAAAATTTTAGCTCCGCCCAGGAGCGACGCCGATGGAGACGCCGTGCGTCTCCACCGTCGATTCCCGGGATGATTGACGGTGGAGACGCACGGCGTCTCCACCGGCGTCGCTCCCGGGCGGAGCTAAATATGGTTCTATATATATATATATACACGAAAACGATATAGTGTAAAATTCCTAATTCACGTAAAAAGGATTTATTTGTGAAGTTTTTAAAGTTCAGCCGTAACTAGTGGCTACCTAACTAATTAAACTATCTATAACTACCACCTAAAATTCCTAAATTCTTTTTATTAAGTGAAAAATTAGATCCGTTGGTTTACAAAGTTTATATTTAAAAAAATATCTATTTTATTATATATATATATAATAATAAATAAATAAATAATGTAAATAAATATATTAATAAAAGAGGGCGTGATTCGTGAGCCAATAAATGCCGTTAACATACAGTTTCGTCTACTTCCTCCCCATAGCCGACCCCAAGAAGTTGTTAAAAAAGGTTGAAGCAGCCAAACCCGTGCCGCTATCGCTGCCATGGACAGGGAACCCGAGGAGCTCCAGTTCTTGGGCATCGTCGGGATCTACCGAGAGTCCTACAAGATCGTCCTCACGTGCCGAAGGATCTTCACCCAGATCACTCTCTCCCTGGTCATCCCTTTAGCCGCCATCTTCCTCGCCCACATCGAGATCACCGACCTCCTCTTCTCCAAGATCTCCACCAACGAGGAGGCGCTTAAGCGAACCCAGGTTGGAAGCCCCTTGAAGGACCGCATCCTCGATCGCCTCTCCTCGGAGTGGACCGCCTTCTTCCTATTCAAAGCCCTCTATCTGCTCGTCGTCCTTGTCCTCTCCCTCCTTTCCACCTCTGCCGTCGTCTACTCCATCGCCTGCCTCTACACCGCGAAGGACCTCTCCTTCCGCAAGGTCCTAAGCGTGGTGCCCAAGGTCTGGCGCCGCCTCATCGTCACCTTCCTCTGGAACTTCCTCATTCTAATCGCCTACAACAGTGTCACCTTTCTCGCTGTTGTCTTCGTCCTGTTCTTCATCGGCCCCAGCCGACTCGGCATCGCCCTCCTCATCCTCCTCGCCCTCGCCTACATCTTTGGGCTGGTGTACATCAGCGTCATCTGGCACCTCGCCAGCGTCGTCTCTGTGCTGGAAGACTCGTACGGTATCCATGCGATGCAGAAGAGCAGGGCGCTCATTAAGGGCAAGGCGTTGGTCGCCGGCGTCATCTTCCTCAAGCTCAACTTGATTCTAATGGCTATCAATTTCCTCTTCTCCGGCCTCGTCGTGGACGATGGATCGGTTGGGGTGTTCGGCCGGATTGCCCTCGGGATTCTGCTTTTTGTTGCTCTGACCATGTTGATCCTCTTCGGTCTGGTGATTCAGACAGTCATCTACTTCGTTTGCAAGTCTTACCACCATGAGAATGTCGACAAGTCTTGCTTGTCCGATCACTTGGAGGTGTACGTCGGCGAGTATGTGCCCCTCAAAGACAGATCGGTGCAGATGGAGCAATTGTACGCCTGAAAATTTGTGCCTTGTTGTGCAAACGTTGTTATCTCTATATTTTTAGAATGTGCAAGACTTGTTCTTCTGGGCGTCTTTACAATAACTTGTATATAAATTTATATAAAATTAATTAGATATATTTATTTAGATTTTGACGGGCATATCTTGTATCCTATCGTATACACCATCATAGAATATGATTTGCAAACAAAAAAACTGAACAAACTATTAAATAATTGCAGCCGTTCTTAAAAGGGTAATGGTATCGATTTTTGCTTGGATATGGGTAGGTGGAATTTCGGTGGCCAGGTTCTTGCTTCAATCGTTCTTTGGTGCTTATGTTAATTGTGGGAACTGGTAATACTTTAGCTTCAACAAGAGACATAACTTGGGAACAGTGAAGGTCGAAATAATCACACTCTCAGTTACATTCCCCTTTCTTTTCCACACCTATATACAGTGGTAGTATTTCCTCTTCTGTTGCTTCTTCCGCATTTCAGAAGAGTATATGTACACCAAATTCGTTCCCAAGAGTGATCACCGATTTTGTTGAAGCAGCTCCTCATAGCCGTCAGAGTTAGGATCATTGATGCCCAACTCCTCATTCAATTATTTTTGCATCTCATATTTCAGCATGTTCTCGGCATCGTGTTCATGGAGGTTGCCGACGATTCTTGTCCTCACCTGCTAATCGCCTACGACCCCCAAAAAAATCACATATTTCGTCTATGAAGTTTTGTATATTGCCTAGCAACCCCAAAAAAATTCATGCTGAGTTTTTTCCAACAAATGACCATCTAGAACGTAGGAAGTGTTCGACATTACTAAAGTCTCCATAATTCCTTTGCACTACAGCTTGATATTAGTGCCTGAATCAGCCCTTCAACCGCGGCTTCTTGGGCAAAACATACATATCTAGATCCAAAATCAGCCATGGAGGTGAAAGTATAAATGTAAATGTTTAAATCAGCTCCAAAATCAGCTCCATAAGTCCGCTCCAGACCTCCGGTTCAAATCAGGTTTGTCCTGTGACTAGGAATGGTCCCCAAATGATAATCAGTTTTTTGTTTTAAGGTAAGATTAACCATTGTTGGGAAAAAATAAGGGTAAAATTACCTGGATTTTAGTAAACGTTGAGAATAATGTACAAAAATTTTATTTCATAAATTTATAAAGTTAAATATTAAACATTAAAATTTTGATGTTTTGAGTCAACATATATTTCCATAATGATCTATAAAGGTTCTTCAAAAACTAGTAAAATTATTTGAATAACACAAATATTATCTTAGTCAAATATTTGAATAACACCAATATCTAGACATGAAAATAAACTCTACATTCTGATTTCTCTATCATGTTGCTTATTTTGAATCTCCCTTACCTACTAGAAACTTTTTTCTCAGTATCTAAATAGGTCTTGAGACCTATACTCAAATATATAATAAAAAATAATAAGAATATATAGTTAATCATGTAAAATATGGACTTAGAGAAATTGACATCAAATACCAACAATATAACAATAATTTAACCAAATATAATTATCATCAATATAGATAACCATTTATTTCAACATTAGATCAAATATGCACTATTTATTTAATCTAATATCAACTTATGTTTTTGGAACTAATTTTTGGACATAAATTCTTACACATCCTTAGCCCTTCATCTTAGTCATCTACCTACATTTATAGGTCGATTTTTGTACATAAATTATTATATATCCTCAACCCTCTAAGTTAAATCAATTACATCTCATTATAGACTAATTTCCGGATATGAGCTCCTCTATTACCTCATTCCATTCACAAATAGGTATAGAAAACATAAACTCATGACATTACATTTTATTTATGTCATATATTCATCTTCGTGAGGAATTATTTGAGTTTGCGTCAAAACTCTCATGCTATGTGTGGTTGACCGACTACACCACCGCTATTTACCTCCACACATTTTGATCATAAGTACTGCAAATACAGTAGCCTCTCAATTACGATATTGGCTTAGGATGGATCTTCAAGTTTTATCTGTATGACATGTCGATTTAACTGATCCCAATTTAATTATTGACAAGCCTAGGCCCGCCATTGCTTTCATTTAACATAAATAAAAATATACAAAACCAACATGTTTTAGTTTCTATTTCATTTACCTTTCTTATTTAACCGTATATTAAATTTCTTCCACAAGCCTTAACGTTAAATCACACTTGAACTAATTGACTCGACATAAAAAAACATCAAAGGAATTATAAAACTTCTCAAATAGTGTCCAAACATACTTGAGTAATTGCTTTTTAAGTTTCAAGATGTCTTAATAACCGGTCTTCCTAGGCTGAGTAATGAAACAAGTACACACATCACTACCCAAACTAGTCTACAAGTATATGTATGCATGACATGCTATGACTATACATCCATAATCAAACCATAATAATTTATTCATCAATTACACATAAACACACAATTATCCTATTAACAATATTTAACAATCTCAATTAATGTGTTAATCATTATTAAATAACAATTATGGATAAAAACAGATAATTGTTACGAGGCTTGGGTGCTCAAGCATTCTGGTTTAGGGCGTCTGGGTGTTAAGAACTCAGTGAATTTAGGTTAATTTATTGTAGGCAGAACACTTGGGCTCTCTGTTTCAGGGCGTCCAGGTGCTTTCCTTAGTAAGATGTGACTCTATGACATTCATTTGAAGCCTTAAAGACATCCAAAATTAATGAAATTTTAACCATAGTCTCCGAAGACATTATTTATGTAATGACCCACCATTTTTCATAAATAATTAGTCTAAAAGACAGACCATCACTTAATAAAGGTAAATGAACCATTGACCATCACTTAATAAAGGTATGAACCATTGACCATCACTTAATAAAGGTAAAGGAACCATTGGGCAAAAGGGAAATAATAAATAAGCCAGACTTTGTTAATAATCAAATAATATACTAATAAAAAATCCATTAATATAATTATATATCCAATTATTGTATCATCTACTTATATATATGGTAAAAAACAATTAAAAAATTACAAATAAATTGAATAAACATCAATAAGAGTAATAACATCAAATCAAGATCATTATTACAATCATGCACCCATATACATCGTCATATCAGCATGTACGATAAATTTAAACAAGTATATATATAATTTTAACCATATACATAATAACTGTCAACATTTGAACAATTAGCCACTTAATTAATCTAATTTAACCTTAAACAAAGGTGTAACTACTCCATTGTAGCCTTTGCCCTTTAATTTTTCTACATCGGGAATTTACTATCCCCTGTAATAGCTTCATTCCTTTTATTATGCCAATGAGGGATTTACTGCAATTTGTAGTAGTTTTCTCCAAACGTTGAATCTCAATAACATACCTTTGCAGTGCATTTCTACATTCACATTTATGAATTATTCAATGATTTCATGACATGTATTACACATATCTTCAACTCTTATTTTCACAACAATTAAACAAGAGTAGACAATCACTGTTATATGAAACTTGTCCTTATTATGTTATTTTGCACTTCTTCAAGAGCAACTATCGAGTTTGCATCTCAACTCATGGGTGTTACATGATGATTAGTCATACAACCCTCCTACAAAATCCCCTACAAATGATCATAAGTGATATAACACCCCAATTCGGCCTAAAGAATGGAACAAATTATGATGTTATAATTAGAAAAGCTATTCATTAGACTACCATCGTATGAACTTTCAGAAGCGGATCTCAACCCTTAAGGAGGCTTAAGACGATAGCCTTACTGTCATATAATGTTTGCTGATCATAGTATAATAGGAAGACTCTTGCACTAAAGGTTCATAATATAAGCACTCCGAGTTACCAGATCATGCACCCAAAGTTAATACCTTGCACAACAATAATAAATATAAAATAATAAGACACATAGATTACATGTCAACCATGCAACACCTCAACATAAGCTTTAGGGCACCCGCCCAAACATCATACATCATATGACTCATAGTTCCAAAATACATAAGTTATACATTCCAAATACATAGATCTGATACATCACACATAGCAACAAACATAAGGTACCATTCTTCGCCATGAGCCTCTCGATCCATACACCTACACAAGCCACTGACGTGGATACACACCTATATAGATATTGAAAAACCATAAGTAATCAAATAAGTTTAATTATTGGTCTTAAAATAGCTACTAATAAATAACACTGCTAAATGGGTATCTTAATACCCACAAAAAAATATTAAACTTTCAGAATACATTTCAAGGTAGTAAGCTACGGCCGATATGATCGAATATCATAAAACATGCTAGATTAAATCAATAACTTCATACTTATATACATACTTATGCTTACACCTTTACATCCTCCATATATTGCCTAACACAGAGCTCACGAGGTTCAGATAATGTTAGTACAATGATTTCTAAAAACGTGTTGCATTTACAGTACTCTATACGTTGCTCAACTTTTACATGTAAAGGAGTACTAGTACAATTTATATGTCCAAGTACTACTCACTCTTTTATTCGTGAAAATCATAAAACTTGTATACTTATATAGTATGCTTAGGTAGGGGCTTATGACATAAGTTTTCTAGATCTTCTAGTTCGAAAACTATTAAGGAATCTCATCCTTAAAGTTTTATTAAACTATGAAATACTCGGCTAAAAAGACGGGCATCATAGGGATTCAATAAAATCCTTCCCACATCATTCTAGCGTCTAAAATCATTGAAAACCTTACCCATGGAGCCAAGCAGAGATGAAGAAGAAGAGTCCTATACATTGAGATAAGTTGAGCTACTCGTCCTAGCTCGGTGAGCTCTTTTGCATACCCTAACAAAGAGATGGAACCTAAATCATACTCTGGTAACATCGGCATGTAAAATGAGGCAATGCCTTAACATATGCATATAGATAAGAGACTTAATTAATTTAATTGTCTTGCTTAATGACATTGTGAACTTCATTAAGTAATCTTAATTAGGGCTTAGGGTTGCAAGTGTACTTAGTGAAAAGTCATATATAAGGGATAATTTTTCGGATGGGCCAAATGATATTCTAATGGGTGAAATTCGGAATGATGTGTCCTCACACTCTAAAGGTTAAATAAAATAATACTAAGTCCTAACCCATGGTCTAACATGGCAAACTAGGCCCACTAAGTCACGCTAAGATGCTGGAAATATTGTTCTCACCAACTTCTCTAAGTCTTGTTCATGGGCTTGAAGACTCCAAATGTTTTTGGGTAGAAGGTAAAAGTTAGCCACCATTGTGAGATTAAATCCTCTAAACTTTTATGTCCAAACTCTAAGTATTTAGGCCTATGTGGACACGGGAATGAGTGGCATTGGCTAGGACATTGTAGAGCTGGCTGGACCTACATGGCTTGGGGAATTTCTACTGGTAAATCTACTAATCCATTGACTCATAAATTTCAGGGTGATGTTTCTGGACACAACCTATGGTCTGGGTAAATGTTCATGTAATTTCACTACCAAACAATTAGGTTCCACGATTTTGTAATTGGAGCTAGGGAACTAGGGTTTCATTGTGCATTCCTGTATACTCCACAAAACCCGATTACTAACAACCTAAATGAATTTTAACTTAGCCTAAAATTTACATATTTCTAGTAGACACATATTAAGTCCATATAAACTACAAAATGAGATATAAAATATCTACTAAAGAGCAGATCATGAGTTATCAGTGTATATTGGAAGCATACGGGTTTTAGATAAGAGTAGCTCAAGGCTAGATCTTAGTCATTGCAATGCTTAATATCTATTTGGGCTTTTTCAGGGTAACTCTTTTGTATACACATTTGAAATTACCCTAGTGGCCCAGTTTTGATTGGAGTCTTTGATCATCAATAGTTAATTTTAGGACTTCGAGGTGCATTGAGCTTTATAACATCCCAATTTGGCCCAAAGGGACAGGCTTAATCGTGATATTATAATTTTGAAGCTACTCGCTAGGCTAGCGTGTACAGACTTTACGAAAGCGGATCTCAATCCTTCGTGAAGGCTTAAGATGGATAGCGGGCTTGATTTTCATAGAATATATGTAGAGTTCGTACTACAAAGGTGAACTTAGACTTAAAGGATTCCAATATGAACACCACTAGCCATAATAGAGGTAGAACTTCCTCTACGACTATGAATAGTGACTTTGAAAATATGATAATCACTCCCAACTGTATAAGAAGCATACCCCCACTATAGTTTTGAGGTTGCATGATGTTCTGTACATTATATTCTTATCACTTAGTTCAAGTGATTAGCTTAAGTATTCTTATTAGTTACATGAAGATGAAGTGAGTATTTAACAAGGGTCATGGTTACCTGTTCTACATAACCTACGCAACCAATAATTAAAGCATGAGAGAAATTACACAACATAATCGAGTATTAGGACATCGCACTCTAATACCCAGATCTCATGTGAGTCTTCAACTTGTTTGAACCGTAAGCTCTTCCAGCCATGCTACTCTAACACACAAACAACTGTAGCTAAATATGTTTCGTGTACTTGACTTAACTCTTCATCATGTTCCAATGCACTGGGGCATATATACCCAACAAATGATGGTTAGGCTTGCTCCAAAGTATTACAGCCCCACAGAAATAATACAATAGTAAAACGATAAAACATGCTTAGCACAACCATCATGACATATGTAAAACCCCAATTTTGGTTCACCTAAGAACGAAATTTAAAATGTTACGATCGAGTCAAGTCATGTCTAAAGCTGTTAATTAGTAGGACTCAATCGATAAAATATATCGAAGCACCTCACTTGGCATCATGAGAATGGAGGACATTACAAAATAGGCATCAAAATACATTAAATACAAATAAAAGCAAGAAAGAAAATAACTTCATTGAGCTCAAGTGTATGTATCATTTATATGTCCTCCCACCAAAGCCGACTCGGGATCACAAGACATACATATATAATATCAAAACTGTCAGTATCGAATATTATTGGTCCAAAAAATAACTAGTAGAATTGGCAAATAGGTATTCCATTACCCATGGAAACTTAAGAAACCTCAAAATTACCTCACACTAGACGATAAGCATACATACTTAAACAAGTGCTAGTGCTCATGCACGGATAATATTCATACTCATACATACATCACTTACGCCCTCACATCCTCCATATTATACCCACCACAGTACTTGGCAAAAGGAATGGTTTAATTAGTGCTACAAATTTTGGAAATGTCTATGTTACATAATACCTAGTCCTCATACTCCGCATTACCTTAGGGTCTGAAGGGGTGATAATGTGATCCATACATCTCATACACACTTATAGTCGTAAAAGCCGTAAACCCTCATATTTATACATATAGGTTTGGGAGAGAATTTAATACTTAGTTTCTTGATCTTAATTAGGACACCATTAATATCTCTAGCATGTTTATCTCCATGTGTCTAGCTCCCCAGAGGTAATTCCTATTAACTTGGCTCAGGCTATCCAACCATGTATGTTGATCTAGAGGGATCTGGATCATAAAGGTGGTGACATGTATGATGGAAAGATAATGTTGCGCCCACATTGATCTCCTAGAATCTAGAGTAAATGTTCCCATAAGCACTAATTGGTTTTCCATAGCAAATACTGATAGCCTTGGCAAATCGAGTGAAATTCAGTAAATTGTCTAAATCATTGGTCAAATGTAGTCTTGCTCATTCTTGATGTGTTCTTGCCTCTGTTTATTGAAGAGTGGCCAACAATAATGTTGGGAAAGACAAACACTAGTGGAAGTTGGGGGAGGCAGTGAAGTGTCTGTGGAACTATAGATCAGCTTTGCTACTCATCCTCAACCACTGTTATTTCCTAGAAGTGGTCTATCCAAGTCATCTGCCCAAACTATCATCTGTGCTATAAGTGTTTCAAGTGCTTAAGTGGATCTGCTGGCATAGTCACATCCTCTATCCACAAGGATCTGTCTGAAGGTCTATGTTCACCACTATAGACCTTGGACTATGCCTAACGGATCTATTTAAAGCACTTGATTGTCCATGCTCATGTGTTAAGTAACTACATAAGTATCTCCATACTACAAGCTTCCTACTCGTCTCATCTCTTATAACTCTATCTTTCGATGTACACTATGTTCCAAGGAAGGATAGATGTGGTGACATGCAAAAAATAGGCAAATGTTGTAATGTGGTTGCCAAAGTTCTACGTACTCCTGGTCACCATCCAGCTCAATCTCAGCTAATTGAGCATGTGGACACTCTTAAGCTGCCCAAATCTTTGGAACAATAAAAGTGAAGACGTGTCTCTAAGATCCATGCTAGCATCTACTAAAATCATCATTTCATATCCATCTCATAACTTCTCTATAACCCCAAACAACAAAGCATGCACTACTAATGTCTAACTGAGCACAACATCTGAAATCCTAAGAAAAAAAGCCAAAGAAAATACCTGTCGGCTTGGTTAAGGACAGCTCCACACACTTGGTTCAAAATAAAAGTCTTCCATCTTAATCAGCTAAGACATGACCCTAATACCAACTGTAACACCCCGATTTTAGTTCACCTAAGAACCAAATCAGAAATGTTACGATTGAGTTGAGTTATGTCTAAAGTTGTTAATCTGTAAGACTCGATCGATAAAATAGATTGAAGCAACCCGCTTGGCATCATGAGAATGAAAGACATTGCCAAATATGCATCAAAACACATCAAATATAAATAAAAGCAAGAAAGAAAATAATTACGCCGAGCTCAAGTGTGTGTAGTATTTATCTGTCATCCCACAAAAGCCGATTCATGATCAAAAAATCTACACATATAATATGAAAAACGTTAGTAAAGAACATTATTGGTAAAAAAATAACTAGTGTAAAATGGAAAATGGGTATTCTATTACTTACGAAAACTTAAAAACTTCAAAACTGCCTCGCATTGGGCAATAAGTATACATACATAGACAAGTGTCGGTGCTCATGCACGACTAATATTCATATTCACACATACAACACTTACGCCCTCACATCCTCCATAGTATACCTACACGGTACTCAAGTGGCAAAAGAAACGGTTTAGTTAGTGCCACAAATTCTATAAATGTGTTGTATTATGTAGTACCCTCGTACTCTACAGTACCTCAGGATTTGAATGAGTACTAGTGCGGTCTATATATCTCATACACACTCGTAGTCATAAAAACCGTAAACCCTACTATTTATAAACAAAGGTTTGGGAGAGGATTTAATACTTAGTTTCTTGTTCTTAACTTTCAAAACCATCAAGGGGTCTCAACCTTGAGGTTTTACTAAACATGTTTACAAAACATCGCTAAATAGCCCGACATCCGAGGGATTTGATAAAACACCGCCAACGTTGTCCTATGTCTACAATATGGTTAAACTCAACACACAGGGAGTCAAACAGAGATCAAGCAAAGGGAGATTCCTACCATGCAATGGTCTAAGCTCAAAGCAGATCAACACATCTACGGCAAACTTGGACTCCTTAACCGACTGGTAAGTGTACAATACTTATATATCTACATTATCAATGCTCATAGTATGTGCTCACACCATCAATAAATCCTAATAAATAAGACAGTGCTAAATAAACGTATAACTAAACATCCAGCTCGTAAATCGAGACATAATAAAATAAATAACTAATAGATAAATAAATAAATACACTCATGAATAAATAGATAAATAATAAATACATAAAAATAATAATACTCTAATCATAAAGTAATAATATAATTATGCTATATAAATACATGGCTAAGCACAAGTAAACATCATGTATACTCGTGTTAGTAAATATATAAATAGGTAAATAAATAAATACATAATTATTCTATAAATAAATAAATAAATAAACAATTGTTAACCCAGATCGCTCAACCAAGTCAAGCCGAGTCGACTCCGCAGAGTCGACTCAACTGAGTCAAGCAATAGTGCTATGCCGGGGAGTTGGATGTGGACACAGGCTCGAACATGACCACAAACATGAATAGGTGAATAGGACTCGGGATGGCGAACGCGAACACAGGATGGAGACGCGAACAAGGCTATACAGGTCCGATGGGGTGGGCGCTGCCCATAGCTAAAAAACATCTATGGAAGCGAGGCTAGGGTAGCCACTAGTCGAGTTCAACGAACCATGCAAAGAGCAAACTATATGGTGGAAATCGGCGGAGTCCGGCCACTGGTTGGGCGGAAAATATCTAGAAAGAGGGCAGAATCGCCATGGGTGATGCGGCAAATGGGTATTCTATTACCCATGAAAGCTTATGAAACTTCAAGGTTGCCTCACACTGGGTGGTAAGTAAACATACTTAAGCAAGTACCTGCTCGCATGCACGACTAATGTTCATATTCATACATACAACACTTACGCCCTCATATCTTCTGTATTTCACCCGCCACGATATTCGAGTGGCAAAAGAACAGTTAAGTTAGTGCCACAAGTTCTAGAAATGTGCTGCATTACGCAGTACCTTCATACACTACACTACCTAAGGGTTTGAAGGAGTACTAGTGTGGTCCATACATATCTCCATATCGCTCACTCTCTTATTCGTGAAATTCATAAAAATGTGCGTACTTATATAATAGGTTTAGGGAAAAGGCTTATATCATATATTTCTAGAGCTTTAGTTCAAAAACCAATAAGGGATCTCATCTTTCTAGTTTTTTAAACATAAGTAGAAAACACGGCTAAATGGCTTAACATCAAAAGGATTTGATAGAACAACGCCAATGTTGTCCTACATCTAAACCATGATTAAACTCTAGACGCAGGGAGTCAAGTAGAGAGGGAGAGTCCTCCAGGCCTGTCGTCCAAGCTCCAAGCGTATTTGTACATGTACAACAAGCTCAGACTCCGAAACCTACATTGGAACCTACTATTAAGTAAAATACTAATATCTCTATATGATGATGCTCGTGGTATATGCATATATCATCAATACATCTTAATAAAGAAAATAATGCTAAAAACCTATAAGTAAACATGTGACACAAAAATCGAGACATAATAATAATAAATAATAAATAATAAATAAACAAAAAATGCACTCATAGATAATTAGATAAATAATAAATACGTAAACATGAACAATACTCTAGTCATAAAATAATAATACAATTATACTATATAAATATATAGGTAAACATGAGTAAATATCAACATAAACTCATGTTAGTAAACATATAAATATATAAATATATATATATATATATATAAATAAAATAATTCAATAAATAAACAAATAAACAAACAAACAAATAGTTAATATTTATTAAGCATGAATATTAATAATATCATAGTCATACAATACAAGAATACATAATTAAATACAAATAAATAATAACATACACATGACGAACAAATAAATAACTAAATAAAGAAATAAATAAATAAAAAATGAATAACAAATAAAACAATAAATGGTTCAAAAATGAGTTGAATCGGACTGAAGAGAGCTTAAACCAGATCAAACTGAATCTGCTGAACCAACTTGGTATGGGTTAACTAGAAAATGTACTGGGTTGGTTGGGTGGACCGGAATTGGACGGGTGTACTCAAACATGGGCTGGCGGGCTGGCAGGCCGGTCAGGCAACTTTTGCATGGTTCTTCATATCATCACCAATTTTGAAGACTTAGAGCTACAATCAAATTTAACCTACAAGGACGCGAACGCGGTTCGCGAAGGACCGAACGTGTTATATTCAATACCCGGTTAATTATTATATTTTATTATTTACTCGGTTACCCGGTTAAATGAAATACGGGTGTTTTCACATACCCTAGCCGTCATTTCATTTTATTTTATGAAGGATGCCCTCCACCCTAGCCTTCATTCGCATTTTCTTCTCCTCTTCCTTACATGCGAGTCTTCTTCCTTGCTTAGGTATTCTTCCTAACTCCCTCTTCTTAATTTTCTTGATGCAAATTTTAATTTGATAATAAGCTTTATAATCGTGAGGATTAAAGTTTAAAATCAATAAGAAAGAAACTAAACACGACTGTTAGCCGACGAGTCCCCTGTTTTGGCGAGATGGGCAAGCACATGCAAAGTTTCTCCAGGAATCGGTGGCGACGGTCGTTCTGACGTCGGAAGATGATCCTACTCTCTTCGTCGATCAGTGTAGGGTCGATCTCACATGTGTGGATGCCGGCCTGGGGTGGTAAATGGCCAAAAACAGAGGACGGCGGCAAAACAGAGGTGACGGCAGTGGGTGAAGAAATCCGGCCGTCCTGGGTGGCGACGAGTTCCAATCTGGGGAGGGGAAGGTCGATAGAGGGTCGAGTCGACCACCCAATTGAGGCGGCGACGCTCGTCGGTGGTGAAAAGGGCAACGCGAGCGCGCCGCATGGCAGGCGTCGCCACGGCTGGAAGGCGGACGGAGTTCGCCGGGCCGACACCACAACGGCATGGCACGGCTGGGCGAGTGACGATTGATGGTGGCCGGAGACACCGCCGGCGGCGGCCGGAGGGTAGCTGCTGTTGGTACTAGGGGATGGCGCCAGGAAAGAAGAAGAAGAAGAAAATTACCTTGGGTGGCAAACTTGCAAATAATGCTTGAATCGACACAACTCGAGTTAAATAATAATACCAACTCATAAATAACACCTGACTCTACGAGTGCCTGCCATCTGAAACGTCAAACCATCATGGTTCATAAATATGTTTTTTTTCCAGTTATGACTTAGGTTTATTAGCGAATGAATTTGTTAATTCAAAACACGACACACTAGGAAAAGATAATTATTGCACTTTTCAACAAGGTACTTGAGTCATAAAATGTGAGCTTGTGGGAAATCGGGATTTGATACCACCTGTAACGACCCGCCTGATCCGGACTGGGTGTTACTTAAAAATATAGGTAATGCAAATGTAACATTCTAGAACATGAATTGAAATACAACAAATATATCTCGCAACATATAATATGAATCATGACAATAAATCATGATCTCTAAAATATAAAATAACTATCCCACAGTCTAGGACCGTTTCCCATAGCCACATTTATAACACTAGAGAATAATAAGGAAGTCCAACTTTATTAACGATTCATCATACATAGGTTGGTAAAAGAACCACCAACCACACTTCTATTATTCAGTCCAACGCTGCTCACCTGCGGAGGTAATTCCATGTTAATGATAAAACCACTAAGCCCCATAATTAAATGAAACAAGTCAATATAATCCGTATTATCATTTCACGCATTTTTTTTATTTTTATTATCGTTGCACAAGTCTTTTAGTAATTATCTCCTAGGTCATTCTGAGATTAGTAATTTGTCTCTCAGGTCATTTTGAGATTTGTAAAAGTCGTCTTCTAACTCATTCTGAGATTAGAAATTGTCTTGCAGTTCATTCTGAAATTAGTTAGTCTCCCGGGTCATTCTAAGATAAGTCATTGTCTCCCAGTTCATTCTGAGATTAGAAATTGTCTCCCAGCTCATTCTAAGATTAGGTGGTCTCTTAGGTCATTCCAAGATTAGTCATTGTCTCCCAGTTCATTATGAGATTAAAAATTATCTCCCAGCTCATCCTGAGATTAGGTGGTCTCCCAGGTCATTAGATTAGTCATTGTCTCCCAGTTCATTCTAAGATTAGAAATTGTCTCCTAGCTCATTCTGAGATTAGGTGGTCTCCCAGGTCATTCTGAGATTAGTCATTGTCTCCCAGTTCATTTTGAGATTAGAAATTGTCTCCCAGCTCATTCGGAGATTAGGTGGTCTCCCATGTCATTCTCAGATTAGTCACTATCTCCTAGTTCATTCTGAGATTAGAAATTATCTCCCAGCTCATTCTGAGATTAGAAATTATCTCCCAGCTCATTCTGAGATTAGTGCCGACAAAGGCTACTAGTTTGGGAAAATACAATATTTCAAATAATTATATGGACAAATAAAAATTTAAACATTCATCATATACGATAAACATATAACTAACATAAATAAATAATAATGAATAAATAAATAACTATATAAATAATTAATTAATTGAATAAAAATATTAATAAAGAAAAATCATGCTAAAACATGTACGAAGGTTTCGAATTACCGAAAACGGTGCAAGAACGGACGAAAACGGTCTAAAAATGAGCTGAACCGGATCAAACCGAGTTGAACTAGACCAATCGAACTGAACCAACTCAGTCTGGGTTAACTGCTGGGCTGGGCTGGTAGATACAGACACGGGGTTGGACTGGTGAACTCTGGCACAATCACATGGACATGATCATGGGGAGGTGGATGTGGTCGTGGGCAGGAAGACCACAAATTGGGCAAACGGGTCGGAAGGGGGCGACGGTGCCCATCTCTGAAATACACCGACGGCAGTGCGGCGGAAGCTGCCATCGGTCACGTTCGAAAGAGAGGAGGACGGGGAATGTCATGGTGGTGGCAATTGGAGGAGTCCGGCCACTTGCTGGGCAGAAATAGGCCGGAAAGGGGGGTATCACTGCAGTGTGCGGCTACGTCACCGGCAGGCGATCGCGGCCACGGTGGAGGTCAGTGTCGGTCTCAAAATGGAGATCTCGTCGAGGGGAAGCTGTCGGGCTGGTCGAATCAGCCAAAGGTGGCTCGCTGTCACCAAAAAACTGCCCAATAGGGTGGTGGCAATGGAGGAATACAACACTGAAAACATAGTCGTTGGTGGCTACTACGGAGGCTCCCATGGCTTTGGTGGGTACAGACTGGTAGTTTGCCATGAGATGGTCACAGCCGTACCGATGGTGTAGCCGGTGGCAAGGTGGAGAGTTTCTGGCGTTGAGCCGAAGTGGTGGCGGTGTAATAGTGAAAATTTTCAAATTTGTGGAAACTATGGAAATCAATGGGTGAAGATAAAACTGAGTGGCGACTCAAATCCTACCACGTGGCACGATTTGGACATCTGACAACTCATGGCCTAGTGGGGTCCACCTATGGGTATATACACTATACATATAGACAAAAAGCTCATCGAGACCGTCCAAAGTCTAAATTGACTTGAGTCCTCAAAGTGACTCTATAGGCGGGAATCGAGGCTAGAAGGTTAAATGGGCCTCAAAACCCTAAATACAATTGAGCTGGGCCAATGAGGCCTATTCCGATTGTTTGAAATCCATATGATGCATGCAAATGAAATACCCAAAAAATCCCAAACCTATACTAAACACTGTAACGGCCTAGATCTAGGCTTAAAATCCTAGCTAATATATACAAACAAATCTGTATACCTCTGTATACATTGATAACTCATGATCTTATCATCTGCATGTCAGGCATACTCAGCCACTACAACATGCTCATAGGATCATCTCAGCCGATACTCAAAATCTGAAAACTAGTCTGGCTCAATCTCGCTCGAACCAACTCGAGATTGCCCAAACTAGAAAAACTGAAATAGGGTAAAACACTAAACCGAAACTAGGGTTTTACACAGCTAATCAATGACGAGCCTAAGAGATGGTTCCTAAGTTGTTCTAATTCAATTAGCTAACAGTTGTCTTGTGTTTCTTGATACCGTAGTAGTCACGCAATCCCAAACGGGCGGGGTTCAAAATACCCTAAGAACCATTATCTCTCCTCGAGCCTAAGGGGACTAATTTTGAGTGGTGTGTGACCTGCTATCTCATACCCATTTGTAGCACTAATTTTGACTCACATGACTACTACTGTTGCGGTAGACTCTCAAGCAGAGCAATCAGTCAAGATGAGCATAAACTATTGTCTTTCCTACTAGTTAGCGTGATCCACTCAAACTAAAGTCCTTGTCTGCATTGCTCCCAAGCTTGGGTGAAGTTGTCTCCTCCAGACTGGTCTGTCATAGGCTACATGCATTCTAAGTTTTGAACAGTACTACGAAGGTACCTCAAATATTCGGGGCAAAGGCTAAATCTTATGTCTCAAGGAAAGAACCTAATCGTGCTAGTGAAGCACAAGGGAAACAATGTTTCCCTAATTGAAGCTCCCACACTAAACCTATCATCTATGCCAAAATTTTAATACGAGTCAAACTCCTCTCGTTGGCTAAGGTCACACTACATGTCTGACCATCTGCATGATCTGTATACCATGGCTATAACTCATACATCTATTGTCATGTTGATTGAACAAGCTAACCAGTGTGGCCATCACATCTTGAGGTCACACTGCCCTGTTTTTGGACTCTATGCATATACATCCCTAAAAGACACACTAATATTGTCTAATAATCCCTATAAGACTATAACTAATACTATCTTGCAATACACATTTGACCCGTGGATGTCAGGTCAAGGTGATGGTATGGAAGATGGCCAATGAAGTAAAATTCTATATCATCTCTTAAAAATTATCTCAGTGCACCCAACTTTCCTATGTCCGATTGATGTTACCGTAGCAATATCTTGTCCTCAATATCTGACCCAACTCTACTCTCAATGTTGTGGCATGCGGTCTCTCTGCAAAGCTAAGAAAATAATCAATTAGTTGTCCTCCTGTAGGGTGAGGTAACTACTTGGCCCTTACTTCTACAGTAATTGCTCCACTTGATTTGTGGTAGTGCAATATACAGATAGTGGTTGTGCATCACAGATTATAGTACTGCTCATTCGGTTGATGGTTGTGCATCACGGTCGGTGGTTGGGCAACACAGACAACGTTAGTGAGTATTCGGTTGGTCGTTGGGCAACATGGATGGTGGTAGTGCATATTGGATGGTTAGTTGGGCAACACGGCTGGCAGACGTGCTACTCGGATGATGGTTGTACAACTCAGACCGTGGCTGTGCACCACATGTGGCAATTGTGCTTCCAATTGCAGTAGATTTGATCCTAATCATGTACTTAGCAGATGACATGCGTCTGTGGTGCCCCATCTAAATCAGTCTCTGACATGTATAATTGCTGAAGATTTGTTCCTAATCAGTCTTTGAGATGTCTTCCTCCATGTGTTTATCTCATCAGAGGTAGCAGCTATCAACTCAACTTAGGCTATTTCACCATGTGTGCCCAATCCAGAGGTGTAACGACCCGCCCGAACCGGACCGGATGTTACTTAAAAATATAGGTAATGTAAATGTAACATTCTAGAACATGAATTGAAATACACCAAATAAGTATCGCAACATATAATATAAATCATAACAATAAATCATGTTCTCTAAAATATAAAATAACTGTCCCACAGTCTCGGACCGTTTCCCATAGAGACATTTATAACACAAGAGAATAATAAGGAAGTCCAATTTTTTATTATCGATTTAACATACCTAATTTGGTAAAAGAACCACCAACCACACTTCTATTCTTCAGTCCAATGCTGCTCACTTGCGGAGGCAATTCTGCGTTATTGATAAAACCACTAAGCCGCATATTTAAATGAAACAAGTCAATATAATCTCTATTATCATTTCACTCGTTATTATTATTATTATTACACAAGTCTTTAGTAATTATCTCTTAGGACATTCTGAGATTAGTAATTTGTCTTTGAGGTCACTCTGAGATTAGTAAAAGTCGTCTCCCAGCTCATTCTGAGGTTAGAAATCGTCTCCCAGCTCATTCTAAGATTAGGTGGTCTCCCAATTCATTTTGAGATTTGTCATGGTCTCCCAGTTCATTCTAAGATTAGAAATTGTCTCCCAGCTCATTCAAAGATTAGGTGGTCTCCCAATTCATTTTGAGATTAATCATGGTCTCCCAGTTCATTCTGAGATTATAAACTGTCTCCCAGCTCATTCTAGGATTAGGTGGTCTCCCAATTCATTTTGAGATTAGTCATGGTCTCCCAGTTCATTCTGAGATAATAAATTATCTCCCAGCTCATTCTGAGATTAGGTGGTCTCCCAATTCATTTTGAGATTAGTCATGGTCTCCCAGTTCATTCTGAGATTAGAAATTGTCTCCCAGCTCATTCTGAGATTAGGTGGTCTCCCAATTCATTTTGAGATTAGTCATAGTCTCCCTGTTCATTCTGAGATTAGAAATTGTCTCCCTGCTCATTCAGATATTAGGTGGCCTTCGAATTCATTTCCAGATTACTCATGGTCTCCCAGTTCATTTTGTGATTATAAATTGTCTCCCAGCTCATTTTGAGATTAGGTAGTCTCTCAATTCATTTTGAGATTAGTCATGGTCTCCAGGTTCATTCTGAGATTAAAAATTGTCTCCAAGCTCATTCTGAGATTAGTGCCGACAAGGTTACCGGTTTGGGGAAATACAACATTTTATATAATTATACCAGTTTGGGAAAATACAACATTTCACATAATTATACAGACCTAGATATTTCGAACTCGTAGTTACGACTAATGATCCTAATCAGAACGAGAATATAAAATTATAAATAAGTATAATTTTATTCGTGTGGAAATGCATGCAATTAAATGTCTAATATATATATATATATTATCATTATTAAAATTTTAACAACATATCATGTAACAATTCAAAATTATTAATATTAAATTGTCAACAAATCTAGTTAGATAATTAATTATTCATGTGATATATCATTTAAGTCCTACTTTAAATTTTAAATTAATTATCTAAATCATAATTAATACCTAACAGTTGATAAAAATAATTATTACTAATAAAAAAGTATTTAATTTTTCCTTCGCTGTAATAATTACTTAACCCCAATCTTGATGATTTAGTTTACGGTTATAAATTTTAATCGCTACTATTATTTACAGTAATTTAATTAATTAAGTTGTTCAATCAAATTATTTAAAATAATTTATATTATTTTAATTCACAAATATTATTAATAAAATTATTTTTATTTATTCGACTCTATAAAGTTTCAAACTTTATTTATTTTCATTATGCTATTTAGGTTCGACGCGAGTGATTTCTACCCAACTAAAGTTTAATAACATATTTTTTACATTACTAACTCGTTATTAAAATAATCATTTTATTTACCTAATTTTAAATTTAATGTGGTAAAGGTAAATTCTTTATTTTATTAATTACTTACAACCGTCCGATTTAATTTAATCGCTTGTTGTGCCGATTAATTATTGACTTCTTATCATTACCATTTTTTTTATTACTCGTGGCAATTTCGTACAATAATTGATTAGTTTAGTAACTTTAATCCATAACCCATTAAATGATTATTTTAAAGATTTAGTACGTGTTAGTTCTATTTTTAACTCAAGTCGGTATCGAGTCAGGTGTTATTTACGAGTTGGTAATATTATTTAACTCGAGCTATGTCGAGTCAAGTATTATTCACAAGTTTGCCACCCAAGGTAATTTTCTTCTTCTTCATCTTCCCCGGTGCCATCCCCTGTTCTTGGTAGCATCCGCCCTCCAGCTGCCACCGGCGATCGTCTCCGACCTCTGTCAATCGTCACCGCCCAGCCCTGTCATGTCTTTGCGGTGTCGCCCCGGCCAACTCCGGCCGCCTTCTAGCCGCAGCGATGCCTGCATTGCCTGCCAAGCAGCGCGCTCGCGTCACCAATTCCACCGAAACAATGTACTCGTCGGCCAATAGTCATGTTTAGTTTCTTTCTTATTCATTTTAAACATTAATCCTCATGATTATAAAGCTTATTATCAAATTAAAATATGCATGAAAGAAAATTAAGAAGAGGTAGATAGAAAGAACACCTAAGCAAGGAAGAAGACACGCCGGTAAGGAAGAGGAATAGAAAATGTGAATGAAGGCTAGGGTGGAGGACGTACTTCATAAAATAAAATGAAATGACAGCTAGGGTATGTGGAAACACCCGTATTTCATTTAACTGGGTAACCGGGTAAGAAATAAAGTATAATAATTAACCGGGTATTCGATATAACCCGTTCGGTCCTTCCCGAACCACGTTTACGAACCTTTTTTTTTCTTTTTTTTTCATGGTCTTTTGAATCTCTCCAACTTGGAAATATTTCGTCCCCGAAATATCAAAACAGGTAATAGAACAATTATGATTAACTTTATTTATTTCTTCGGGATCAGTTCGTGCCACTATAAATATAAAACTCCTATGCCACAAACTGGCTAGGGTATTTCCTTGCCATTTCTTGTTCAGTCTCCCATGTAGCTTCTTCTGACCCCTGATTTTTCCACAATACTTTTACCAAAGGAATTTCCTTGTTCCTGAGTGTCTTTATTTCTCTTACCAGGATGCGGATCGGCTTTTCCTCGTAGGTTAAATTTGATTGTAGCTCTAAGTCTTCAAAATTTGTGATGATATGATCGTCATTACCGTACATACTTCTCTAGCATTAACCCAAGGAAAACATTGTGTACTTCTGTTGCTTCCCTCACCATCTCTAGCCCGACTATAACTACTTCGGTAGACTCTAGCCAGCACGATGGAGATCTACAGGTCTTACCATATAAGGCTTCAAATGGTTCCATCCCTACACTAGCTTGGTAAGAGTTATTGTAGGTGAATTCAGCCAAGGCTAAGTATTTCTCCCAGTCACCACCCCAGTCAAGAATGCAAGCTCTTAACAAATCTTCCAAAAGTTTGAATAGTCCTCTCACTCTAATCATTAGTTTGGGGATGATATGCTGTACTCAACTTAATTTGAGTTCCCATGGCTTCTTGGAAAGCTTCCCAGAAATGTGAAGTGAATAGGGGATCACGGTCGGAGACTATCTCCTTTGGTATCCCATGCAATTTGACATTATTGTCAACATATAATCCTACCAGGTATTCTGCTGTTCTCATTGACTTTGTGGGGATGAAGTGAACTACCTTAGTTAATCGGTCCACAACTACCCATATGGAGTCATGCTGATGTTGGGCTTTGATCTGTTGGCAAGTCTAACACTTAGAGACAAAATCCACAATATCCCTCTTCATCCCAATCCACTAGTTGGTTTGCTTTAAATCCTGATACATTTTAGTAACTCCAAGGTGTATCGAGAACTTTGAGTGATAAGCCTCCTCCACGATATTCTGCCTCAGTGCATTATCCTTGGGTACACACAACCTTCCTCTAAATCTGATCACACTATTTGACCAACTACAATGTCAGGAATCTTGTCCAACATTTTATTGAGCTCCTCATCACCCATTTGTGCTAGCTTAACATGATCAACGAAATCATTGGAAACAACCAAATTTGCCAGTAAGCCTGTTAGTTGCTCCATCAGGTTGATAGCTACCACTTCTGCTGACATGGCCCAAAGTCTACTACGAATCCTTCATTACCATTTGGCAGGGTTAAGACTGGTGCAGTTGTTAAACTCTTCTTTAGAGATTGGAAACTATTCTCACACTTACTACTCCATTCAAACTTGACCCTCTTCCTTGTGAGTTGGATCATCGGCGATGCTACTAAGGAGAAGTCTTTAATGAATTTCCTATAGTAGCCCGCTAAACCAAGGAAGCTTCTGATATCAGTGACTGACTTAGGTTGTACCCAATCAATGACTGCTTTCAGTTTTGATGGATCCACTACAATTTCAGCCTTTGAGACAATATGACTAAGGAAATTTACCTCCCTCATCCAGAAGTCACACTTTGAGAGCTTGGTGAACAGTTGATGTTCTCTCAGAACTTGAAAAGTAATAGACAAGTGCTTCACATGCTCTTCTTCATTATTTGAATAGACCAGAATGTCGTCCACAAATACGATAATAAACTTGTCTAGGTATGTGTGGAATACTGTGTTCATGAGTGACATAAAGGCCGCTGGTGCATTTGTTAAACCAAAAGGCATAACCAGAAACTCATAATGTCCATACTGAGTTCGGAAAGCCGTTTTCTGTATGTTTGACTCCTTTACTCGCAACTGGTGATAACCAAACCGCAATTCTATCTTAGAAAATATTCCGGCTATTTTTAGCTGATCAAACAAGTCATCAATCCTCGGTAAGGGGTACCGATTCTTGACTGTCACTTGATTAATTTTTGATAGTCAATAATCAGCCGAAGTGATCCATCTTTCTTCTTTACAAAAAGAACAGGGGCTCCCCAGGGAGAAGTACTTGATCTGATGAAGCCTACCTGCAATAACTCTTCTAGTTGACTCTTTAACTCCTTGAGTTCTGCTGGAGCCATGTGGTATGATGCTTTACAAATCGGTGTTGTTCCAGGTGCAAGGTCAATGGTAAACTCCACTGCCCGTGTAAAGACCGTTAAAAAGAAAAAGAAAAAAAGACGCGAACACGGTTCGGGAAGGACTGAACGTGTTACATCCAATACCCGGTTAATTATTATATATTATTATTTACCTGGTTAACCGGTTAAATGAAATACAGGTGTTTTCACATACCCTAGCTGTCATTTCATTTTATTTTATGAGGCACGTCGTCCACCCTATCCTTCATTTGCATTTACTTCTCCTCTTCCTTACCGCGCGTATCTTCTTCCTTGCTTTGGTATTCTTCCTATCTCCCTCTTCTTAATTTTCTTGCATGCATATTTTAATTTTATAATAAGCTTTATAATCATGAGGATTAAAGTTTGAAATCAACAAGAAAGAAACTAAACAGAAATTAAAGATTAATTTGGCCGACGAGTCCCTTGTTTCGGCGAGATGGGGAAGCATAGGCAAGGTTTCGCCGGGAATCGGTGGCGACGGTCGTTCCCACATTGGAAGATGATCCTACTCTCTTTGTCAATCAGTGTAGGGTCGATCTCACGTGTGTGGATGTCGACCTACGGTGGTAAATGGCCAAGAACAGAAGACGGCGGCAAAAACAGAGGCAATGGCCGTGGGGGAAGAAATCCGGCCGTCTTGGGTGGCGACGGGTTCCAATTTGGCCGGGAAAAGTCAATAGATGGTCGAGGGTGATGAAGCGACCAACCAATTGAGGCAGTGATGCTCGTCGGCGCTGGAATCGCCGACGCGAGTGCGCCGCTAGTCAGGTGATGTTGGTGTTACCGTGGCTGGAAGACGGTCGGAGTTGGCCGGGGCGACACCACAACGGCAAGGTAAGGCTGGTCGGCAACGATTGGCGGTGGCCGGAGACAAGCACCGTGGGCGGTTGGAGGGCAGTTGCTGTTGGGAATAGAGGATGGCTCCGGGGAAGAAGAAGAAGAAAAATTACCTTGGGTGGCAAACTTGTAAATAATGCTTGACTCGACACAGCTCGAGTTAAATAATAATACCAACTCGTAAATAACACCTGACTCGATACCGACTCGAGTTAAAAATAATTCAAACTCGTAATAAATCTTTAAAAATAATTATTTTAATGGGTTATGGGTTGAAGTTAATAAATTAATTAATTATTAGGCCAAGTCGACATTGACATAAGTAATAAAAATACGGTAATGATAAATGGTTAATAATTAATCGGAGTAATACAAGCGGTTAAATTAAATTGGGCAGTTAAAAGTGATTTATAAAATGAAGATTTTACCTTTACCTTATTAAATTTAATATTAGGTAAATAAAGTGATTATTTTAATAACGAGTAAGTAATGAAGAAAATGAGTTATTAAGCTATAGTCGGATAGAAATCACTTGCGTCGAACCTAAAGAGAATATTGAAAATACATAAAATTCGAAACTTTATTGAGTCGAATAATTTAAAATAATTGTATTTAGTCATCAAGCTTGAGGTTAAGTAATCATCATCGCAAAGGAAAATTAAATACTTGTTTATTAGTAATAATTATTTTATCAATTGTTAAGTATTAATTAGGATTTAGATAATTAATTGAAAATGTGAAGTATGACTTAAATGATTATGTCACAGGAATAAATAATTATCTCATTATATTTGTTGAGATTAGGATCATTGGCTGCAGTTGCGAGTTCGAAATATCCAGGTCGGTGTAATCATTTGAAATGTTGTACTTTCCCTTGTTGATAGTCTTGGTCGACCTGAACCCAGATTCGACCACCATGCGCTGTAACGCAATCAGGGTCAAGGAATTGACTTAGTTCGACACGGGGCCGCACCTTTAAAATTACTATGTGTGTCGGTAAAATTATTTGAAATGTTATATTGTCCGTATAATTATTTGAAATGTTATATTTTCCCAAACTGGTATAACTATATGAAATGTTGTATTTTCCCAAATTGGTAGCTTTTGTCGGCACTAATCTCAGAATGAGCTGGGAGACGATTTTTAATCTCAGAATGAACTGGGAGACCATGAATAATATCAAAATGAATTGGGAGACCACCTAATCTCAAATTGAGCTGGGAGACATTTTCTAATCTCAGAATGAGCTGGGAGACAATTTCTGATCTCAGAATGAACTAGGAGACTATGACTAATCTCAAAATTAATTGGGAGACCACTTAATCTCAGAATGAGCTGCGAGACAATTTCTAATCTCAGAATGAACTGGAAGACTATGGCTAATCTCAAAATGAATTGGGAGACCACCAAATCTCAGAATGAGCTGGGAGACAAATTCAAATCTCAGAATGAACTTGGAGACCCTGACTAATCTCAAAATGAATTGGGAGACCACCTAATCTCAGAACGAGCTGGGAGACGATTTGTAATCTCAGAACGACCTGGGAGACCATGACTAATCTCAAAATGAATTGGGAGACTATCTAATCTTAGAATGAGCTATGAGACGTTTTGTAATCTTAGAATGAGCTGGGAGTCGACTTTTACTAATCTTAGAATGACTTGAGAGACAAATTACTAATCTCAGAATGACCTGAGGGATAATTACTCTTTACATATGTAATAATAATAATAATAATGAGTGAAATGATGATAGGGATTATATTGACTTGTTTCATTCAATTATGCGGCTTACTCGTTTTATCACTAACGTGGAATTACCTCCGCAGGTGAGCAGCTTTGGGACTAAAGTGTGGTTGGTGGTTCTTTGACCAACCCAGGTATGGTGAATCGATAATAAAGTTGGACTTCCTTAATATTCTCTTGTGTTATAAATGTGGCTATGGGAAACAGTCCGAGATTGTGGGACAGTTATTTTAAATTTTAGGGAACATGATTTATTGTTATGATTTATATTATACGTTGCAAGACTATTTGCTGTATTTAAATTCATGTTCTAGAATGTTACATTTACATTAACTATATTTTTAAGTAACACCCGGTCCGGTTCGGGCGGGTCGTTACAAGTGGCATTAGAGCCTGGTTTCCCACAAGCTCACATTTTTTAACTCAAGTACCTTGTTGAAAAGTCCAATAATTATCTTTTCCCACTATGTAGTATTATTAATCAACAAATTCATTTGCTACTAATAAACCTAAGTGATAACTATATATATATATATATATATATATATATATATATACATACACTAATGAACCATGATGGTTCGACGTTTTAGATGGCAAGCTACTCGTAGACAGTCAAACCGAGCTACTCTGCCCAATGCGAACAGTTATAATGTGTTGTCCCAGATCTTGACAGCCATATTGGGACTAGCAGCAGGCTTTAGAAAAAAGCAAAATTCTATGGTTCAAAAATATTGGGACTAGCTCGAGGCTTCGGAAAAAACAAATTCTATGGTTCAAAATATTGTTTAGCAGTTACCGGAAATGGTAGCAGGGCATGGAGCCACAAACTCGGCAACGGGTCCTAGAATCACTCTAGATGGTGGTCAGGGAAGTGCCCAAGGGTGGGTAGGGTTAGCAGACCCGGGCAAGCTAGGAGTGCGTGCAATCCCAGTGCCACCAATAGTCCGACAAGTGTTGCCGCCAGAGGTTGATGATAGTGACCGCTACACTGTGGAAAAATTTAGAAAGAATGGAGCTAAGGTATTTATTGGAGGGATCGATCTAATGAAGGCAGAGAGCTGGATTGACATTACCGAAAAAGCATTTAGAGCTCTGTCTGTGCTCCACCGCCGTCAAGTGAGATTGCCAACATGCATGCTTCAAGAGGAAGCATCTTACTGGTGGAAATCCATGGAGAAAACCACTTTCCATCGATGTCAGCCATTTGTCCAGAAGAAAGCACTAGAATTCGCCAATTTGGTTCAGGGAGAATTCAGTTCGGGAATATGTGTATTCCCATACGAACTTCCAGGGTTACCTCCTAAGTGGGCAGTGGAGTTTGCCATTGACGTAGCACCTAGAGTGACACAAATTTCTAAAGCTCCAGTCTTGACATTGCCAAATGGTAATGAAGGATTCATTGTCTTCAGCGATGCGTCTTTGTTGGGTTCAGGATGCGTCCTTATGCAAGAAGGTAAGGTGGTGGCCTATGCCTCTCATCAATTGAAGATTCATGAGCAAAATTATGCAACCCATGACTTGGAACTGGCAGCAGTGGGTTTTGCCCTGAAGATTTGGAGACACTACTTGTATGGAGCCCAGTTCGAAGTTTTCACTGACCACTAGAGTTTGAAGTGTATCTTCACCCAGAATGACCTTAACCTTCGACAAAGGTGGTGGATAGAATATTTGAAGGACTACGACTTCCAAATCTTATACCATCTAGGGAAAGCAAATGTGGTAGCCGACGCATTGAGTCAGAAGGGCAAAGTGGACAAAAGTCAGCAACTAGCTAGACTTTGGGCCATGTCAGCAAAAGTGGTACCTATCAACCCGGTGGAGCAACTAACAAGCTTACTAGCAAATTTGGTTGTTTCCAATGATTTGGTTGATCGTGTTATGCTAGCACAAATGGGTGATGAGGAGCTAAAATGTATCAGGATTTAAAGCGAACCTACTGGTGGATTGGAATGAAGAGGGGTGTGGTGGATTTTGTCTCTAAGTGTCAGACATGGCAATAGATCAAAGCCCAATATCAACTACCTGGAGGACTATTGCAACCTTTAGAAATACCAACGTGGAAATGGGAGTGTGTCACATGCGATTTTATTTCAAAGCTCCCAAGAACTCAAAAGAAGCATGACTCCATATGGGTAGTTGTGGACCGACTAACTAAGGTAGCTCACTTCATCCCCACGAAATCAATGAGAACGGCGGAATACCTGGCAGGATTATATGTTGACAATATTGTCAAATTGCATGGGATTCCAAAGGAGATAGTGTCCGACCGTGATCCCCAATTCACCTCACATTTCTGGGAAGCTTTCCAAAAAGCCATGGGAACTCAAATTAAGTTGAGTACAACATATCATCCCCAAACTGATGGTCAGAGTGAGAGGACTATTCAAACTTTGGAAGATTTGTTAAGTGCTTGCATTCTTAACTGGGAAGGTGACTAGGAGAAACACTTAGCCTTGGCTGAATTCACCTACAATAACTCTTACCAAGCCAGTATAGGGATGGCACCATTTGAAGCCTTATGTGGTAGGCCCTCAGATCTCCATCATGCTGGCTAGAGTCTACCGAAGCAGTTATAGTCGGGCCAGAGATGGTGAGGGAAGACACTGAAAAGGTAAAACTCATTAAGCATAGACTTAAGGCAGCTCAGGATCGGCAAAAGAGTTATGCTGATACTCGAAGGAAGGACCTAAAGTTCCAAGTTGGGGAGTTTGTGTACCTAAAGACATCTCCTACGAAGGGGGTGATCAGATTTAAAATATCAGGGAAGTTGAAGCCAAGATTCATAGGACCGTTTCCAATCCTGGATCGAGTTGGGAATTGTGCATATAGATTAGCAATGCCACCAAGCCTTGCTGGAGTACACAATGTTTTCCATGTGTCAATGCTAAAGAAGTATGTACGGGATGAGGATCATACCATCACAAATTTTGAAAACTTAGAGCTACAATCGAATTTAACCTACGAGGAAATGCCGATCCGCATCCTGGCAAGAGAAATAAAGACACTCAGAAATAAGGAAATTCCTTTGGTAAAAGTACATGGGAGACTGAACAAGAAATGGAAAGGAAATGCCCTAGCCTGTTTGTGGCATAGGAGCTTTATATTTGTAGTGGCATGAACTGATCCCGAAGAAATAAATAAAGTTAATCATAATTGTTTTGTTGCCTGTTATGATATTTCGTGGACGAAATATTTCCAAGTTGGGGAGATTGTAAAGACAGTGAAAAAAGAAGAAGAAGATGCGAATGCGGTTTGGGAAGGACCAAACGTGTTATATCCAATACCCGGTTAATTCTACCCGGTTAATATTATATTTTATTATTTACCCGGTTAAATGAAATACGGGTGTTTTCACATACCCTAGCCATCATTTCATTTTATTTTATGAGGCATGTCCTCCACCCTAGCCTTCATTAGCATTTTCTTCTCCTCTTCCTTACCGGCGTATCATCTTCCTTGCTTTGGTATTCTTCCCATCTCCCTCTTCTTAATTTTCTTGCATGCATATTTTAATTTGATAATAAGCTTTATAATCGTGAGGATTAAAGTTTAAAATCAACAAGTAAGAAACTAAACAGAAATTAAAGTTTAATTTGGCCGACGAGTACCCTATTTCGGCGAGATGGGGAAGCAAAGGCAAGGTTTCGCCGGGAATCGGTGGCGACGGTCGTTCCGACGTCGGAAGATGATCCTACTCTCTTCGTCGATCAGTGTAGGGTCAATCTCATATGTGTGGATGTCGGCCTGGGGTGGTAAATGGCCAAAAACAGAGGACGGCGGCAAAAACAGAGGCGATGGCGGTGGGGGAAGAAATCCAGCTGTCCTGGGTGGCGACGAGTTCCAATCTGGCCGGGGAAAGTCGATAGATGGTCGAGGGTGATGAGGCGACCACCCAATTGAGGCGGCGACACTCGCCAGCGGTGGAATCGCCGATGCAAGCGTGTCGCTAGGTAGGCGATGTGGGCATCGCCGCAGCTAGAAGACGGCCGGAGTTGGCCGGGCGACGCTGCAATGGCATGGCAAGGCTGGTCGGCGACGATTGGCGGCGGCCAGAGATGAGCACCGATGGCGGTTGGAGGGCGGCTGCTGTTGGGAACAGGGGATGGCACTGGGGAAGAAGAAGAAGAAGAAGAAAAATTACCTTGGGTGACAAACTTGTAAATAATGCTTGACTCGACACAGCTCGAGTTAAATAATAATACCAACTCGTAAATAACACCTGACTCGATACCAACTCGAGTTAAAAATAATTCGAAATGATAATAAATCTTTAAAAATAATTATTTTAATGAGTTATTGGTTAAAATTACTAAACTAATTAATTATTAGACGAAGTCGACATGGACATAAGTAATAAAAATACGGTAATGATAAACGGTTAATAATTAATCGGCGTAATAAAAGCGGTTAAATTAAATCAGACGGTTAAAAGTGATTAATAAAATAATGATTTTACCTTTACCTTATTAAATTTAATATTAGGTAAATAAAGTGATTATTTTAATAACGAGTAAGTAATGTAGAAAATGGGTTATTAAGCTATAGTCGGATAGAACCTAAAGAGAAAAGGAAAATTAGGGTTAAGTAATCATCATCGCAAAGGAAAATTAAATACTTATTTATTAGTAATAATTATTTTATCAATTGTTAATTATAAATTATGATTTAGATGATTAATTTATAATGTGAAGTAGGACTTAATTGATTATGTCATAGGAATAATTAATTATCTCACTAGATTTGTTGATAATATAATATTTAATATTTTTGGAAATGACATATATATATTAGATATTTAGTTGCATGCATTCCTACTCGAATATAATTATACTTATGTATAATTTTATATTCTCGTTCAGATTAGGATCATTGGTCGCAGTTGCGAGTTCGAAATATCCAGGTCGGTATAATCATTTGAAATGTTGTACTTTCCCTTGTTAATAGTCTTGGTCGACCTGAACCCAGATTCGACCACCATGCGCTGTAACGCAATCAGGGTCAAGGAATTGACTTAGTTCGACACGGGGCTGCACCTTTAAAATTACTATGTGTGTCGGTAAAATTATTTGAAATGTTATATTGTCCGTATAATTATTTGAAATGTTATATTTTTCCAAACTGGTATAACTATATGAAATGTTGTATTTTCCCAAATTGGTAGCCTTTGTCGGCACTAATCTCAGAATGAGCTGGGAGACGATTTTTAATCTCAGAATGAACTGGGAGACCATGAATAATATCAAAATGAATTGGGAGACCACCTAATCTCAAATTGAGCTAGGAGACATTTTCTAATCTCAGAATGAGCTGGGAGACAATTTCTGATCTCAGAATGAACTGGGAGACTATGACTAATCTCAAAATGAATTGGGAGACCACCTAATCTCAGAATGAGCTGGGAGACAATTTCTAATCATCAGAATGAACTGGGAGACTATGACTAATCTCAAAATGAATTGGGAGACCACCTAATCTCAGAATGAGCTGGGAGACAAATTCTAATCTTAGAATGAACTGGGAGACCATGACTAATCTGAAAATGAATTGGGAGACCACCTAATCTCAGAACGAGCTGGGAGACAATTTGTAATCTCACAATGAACTAGGAGACCATGACTAATCTCAAAATGAATTGGGAGACCACCTAATCTCAGAATGAGCTGGGAGACGATTTCTAATCTCAGAATGACCTGAGGGATAATTACTCTTTACTTGTGTAATAATAATAATAAAAACGAGTGAAATGATAATAGGGATAATATTGACTTGTTTCATTTAATTATGCGGCTTAGTAGTTTTGTCACTAACGCAGAATTGCCTCCGCAGGGAAGCAGCTTTTGAACTAAAGTGTGGTTGGTGGTTATTTTAGCAACCCAGGTATGGTGAATCGATAATAAAGTTGGACTTCTTTATTATTCTCTTGTGTTATAAATGTGGCTATGGGAAACGGTCCTAGACTGTGGGACGATTATTTTAAATTTTAGAGAACAAGATTTATTGTTACGATTTATGTTATATGTTGCAGGACTATTTGTTGTATTTAAATTCATGTTCTGGAAGGTTACATTTACATTAACTATATTTTTAAGTAACACCCGGTCCGGTTCGGGCGGGTCGTTACAGGTGGTATCAGAGCCTGGTTTCCCACAAGCTCACATTTTATGACTCAAGTACCTTGTTGAAAAGTCCAATAATTATCTTTTCCCACTGTGTAGTGTTATTAATTAACAAATTCATTTGCTACTAATAAACCTAAGTGATAACTATATATATATATATGAATGAACCATGATGGTTCGACGTTTTAGATGGTAGGCACTAGTAGACAGTGAAACTAAGCTACTCCGCCCAATGCGAACACAAAGAGTGTGTTGGCCCAGATCCTGACGGCCATATAGGGACTATCGCAGGCTTCAGAAAATACAAATTCTATGGTTCAAAATATTGTTCAGCAGTTACTGGGAATGGAAGCTGGGCATGGAGCCTCAAACTCGGCAGCGGGTCCCTGAATCACCCCAGGTGGTGGTTAGGGAAGTGCCCAAGGGTGGGCAGGGTTAGCAGACCTAGGGTGAGCAAGGCATGCGTCCAAACCCAGTGCCACCGATAAAATATCCACCACGGGTGTCAACATGCATGCTTCAAGAGGAATCAAATAAAATATCCACCACGGATGTCAACATGCCCAAGGGTGTGTACCCCTAATCAAATAAAATATCCACCACAACTCCTTGAATTAAAATTTTACCTTGGACAGTGTGGTCATCCGCCTCATCTTCCTCAACTTCAACTGCATAGAGCTTCGCCTTCCCTTTGTCTGCCGGTTGTGTAGGTGCCGGGTAGCAAATAGGAGCTGGTGCCTTCCCTTTCTCAGGCTGGCTCCTATTGTTGCTTCGGATGCTGACGGCACCTCCCTCTATATGTGTCCCATTCTTCCACAGTTGAAGCACCTACGGGGCTCCTTGCATTTCCCTGAATGCATCTGCTTGCAATTTTGACACCGCCTCTACGGGATATCCTCAAGCTTCCTTTTATTAAGGTTCCCTTCAATGTTCCCACGGTAGTTCTGCTACTGGTGTCCGGCTGACCTATTTTGGTTACTGACAGGGTTGGCATTCTTGTGCCAAGAAGTAACCTTTCCTTTCTTCTGTGCACGGTCATACTCGAACACCAACTTTTGAGTAGTGGCTGAGTTGATCAACTCAGTTATCATACTCCTTGGCACTGTAGCAATCTTACCTCTCAATTCTGGCTTCAATCCCCAAAAGAATTTATCAACTCTCGCCTTATTATTTGCCAGAATCCCAAGTGCAAAACGCTCCAACCGTAAGAATTTCTTGGTATATTCCATGACTGAATTCTCCCCCTGAACCAAATTGGCGAATTCCAATGCTTTCTTCTGGACAACTGGCTCTGGAAAATATTGTCCATTGAAAGCTGCCTCAAATTTCACCCACGCAATCGAGGAAATCTCACGTCGATGGAAAGTGGTTTTCTCCATGGATTTCCACTAGTAAGATGCTTCCTCTTGAAGCATGCATGTTGACAATCTCACTTGATGGTGGTGGGGCACAGATAGAGCTCTAAACGCTTTTTCGGTAATGTCAATCCAGCTCTCCGGCTTCATTAGATCAATCCCTCCAATAAATACCTCAGCTCCATTCTTAGTAAATTTTTCCATAGTGTAGCGGTCACTATCATCAACCACTGGTGGCACCACTTGTCAGACTACCACTCCCGGTAACCGCTGAACAATATTTTGAACCACAGAATTTATATTTTCTGAAGCCTGTGCCAATCCCTGTATGGCCATAGGACTGAGCCAGTACATTCTCGGTGTTTGCATTGTGCGGAGTAGCTCGTTTGACTGTCTACGAGTGCTTGCCGTCTAAAACGTCGAACCATCATGGTTCATTAGTATTTTGTATCTTTTAGTTACCACTTAGGTTTATTAGTAGCAAATGAATTTGTTAATTAATAACACAACACAGGGGGAAAAGATAATTGTTGGACTTTTCAACAAGGTACTTGAGTCATAAAATGTGAGCTAATGGGAAACCTGGCTCTGATACCACCTGTAATGACCCGCACGAACCGGATTGGGTGTTACTTAAAAATATAGGTAATGTAAATGTAAAATTCCAGAATATGAATTGAAATACAGCAAATAAGTATCGCAACATATAATATAAATCATAACAATAAATCATGTTATCAAAAATATAAAATAACTGTCCCACACTCTTGGACCGTTTCCCATAGCCACATTTATAACACAAGAGAATAATAAGGAAGTAAAATTTTTTATTATTGATTCACCATACCTAGGTTGGTAAAAGAACCACCAACCACACTTCTATTCTAAAGTCCAATACTGCTCACCTGCGTAGGCAATTCCGCGTTAGTGATAAAACCACTAAGTGGTATAAATAAATCCACTAAGCCGAATTATTATTATTACACAAGTCTCTAGTAACTATCTCTCAGGTCATTCTGAGATTAGTAATTTGTCTCTCAGGTCATTCTGATATTAGTAAAGTCGTCTCCCAGCTCATTCAAAGATTAGAAATCGTCTCCCAGCTCATTCTCAGATTATAAATTGTCTCCCAGCTCATTCTGAGATTAGGTGGTCTCCCAATTCATTTTGAGATTAGTCATGGTATCCCAGTTCATTCTGTGATTAGAAATTATATCCGAGCTCATTCTGAGATTAGATGGTCTCCCAATTCATTTTGAGATTAGTCATGGTCTGCCAGCTCATTCTTAGATTATAAATTGTCTCCTAGCTCATTCTGAGATTTGGTGGTCCCCCAATTCATTTTGAGATTAGTCATGGTCTCCCAGTTCATTCTAAGATAAGAAACCGTCTCCTAGCTCCTTCTGAGATTTGGTAATCTCCTAATTCATTTTGAGATTAGTCATGGCCTCCCAATTCCTTCTGAGATTAGAAATTGTCTCCCAGCTCATTCTGAGATTAGGTGGTTTCCCAATTCATTTTGAGATTATTCATTGTCTCCTAGTTCATTCTGAGATTAGAAATTGTCTCTCAGCTCATTCTAAGATTAAGTGGTCTCCCAATTCATTTTGTGATTAGTCATTGTCTCCCAGTTCATTTTGAGATTAAAAATTGTCCCCCAGCTCATTTTGCGATTAGTTATTAAAATTTTGACAACATATCATGTACCAATTCAAAAATATTAAATATTAAATTCTCAACAAATCTAGTGAGATAATTAATTATTAATGTGATATAATCATTTAAGTCCTACTTTACATTTTAAATTAATTATCTAAATCATAATTAATACCTAACAGTTGATAAAAATAATTATTACAAATAAACAAGTATTTAATTTTTCCATTGCGGTGATAATTACTTAACCCCAATCTTGATGATTTAGTTTACGGTTATAAATTTTAATCGCTACTATTATTTAAAGAAATTTAATTAATTAAGTTACTCAATCAAATTATTTAAAATAATTTGTATTATTTTAATTCATAAATATTATTAATACAAATATTTTAATTTTTTCGACTCTATAAAGTTTCTACCTTTATTTATTTTCATTATGCTATTTTGGTTCGACACAAGTCATTTAATAACTAATTTTCTATATTACTGACTCGCTATTAAAATAATCACTTTATTTACCTAATATTAAATTTAATATGGTCAAGGTAAAATCTTTATTTTATTACTTACTTATAACCTTTCGATTTAATTTAATCACTTGAATTACGCCGATTAATTATCGACCTTTTATCATTACCGTTTTTTTATTACTCGTGGCAATTTCGCACAATAATTAATTAGTTTAGTAACTTTAATCCATAACCCATTAAAATAATTATTTTAAAGATTTAGTACGTGTTGGTACTATTTTTAACTCGAGTCGGTATTGAGTCAGGTGTTATTTCTGAGTTGGTATTATTATTTAACTCGAGCTGTGCCGAGTTAAGCATTATTTACAAGTTTGCCACCCAAGGTAATTTTCTTCTTCTTCTTCTTCCCCGGTGCCATCCCCTGTTCCCACCAGCAGCCGCGCTCCAACGGCCGCCTGCGATCGTCTCCGGCCGCCGTCAATCGTCGCCGCCCAGCCTTGCCATGCTGTTGCGGTGTCGGCCCGGCCAACTCTAGCCACCTTCCAGCTGCGGCGACACCTGCATCGCCAGCGAGCGTCGCTGCTTCAATTGGTTGATCGCCTCGACACCCTTGACCCCCTATTGACCTTCCCCGGCCAGATTGGAGCCCATCGCCACCCAGAACAGCCAGATTTCTTCACCCACTGCCCTCGCCTTTGTTTATGCCGCCGTCCTCTGTTTTTGGCTATTTACCACCCCAGGTCGGTATCCACACATGTGAGATTGACCCTACACTAATCGACGAATAGAGTAGGATCATCTTCCGGCGATGGAATGACCGTCGCCACCGATTCTCGGTGAAACTTTGCCTGTGCTTGCCCATCTCGCCGAAAGAGTGGACTCATCGGCCAATAGTCGTGTTTAGTTTCTTTCTTGTTGATTTTAATTTTTAATCCTCACGATTATAAAGCTTATTATCAAATTAAAATATGCATGAAAGAAAATTAAGAAGAGGGAGATAGAAAGAATACCTAAGCAAGGAAAAAGACACGCCAGTAAGGAAGAGGAGAAGAAAATGCGAATGAAGGCTAGGGTGGAGGACGTCCTTCATAAAATAAAATGAAATGATGGCTAGGGTATGTGAAAACACCTGTATTTCATTTAACCGGGTAATCGGGTAAAAAATAAAATATAATAATTAACCGGGTAGTATTAAGTGGGTATTGGATATAACACATTCGGTCCTTCCCAAACCGCGTTCGCATCCCTTTTTTTTTTTTCATGGTCTTTATAGGAAGTGTCTGGATCATAGTGGTAACACATACGATTGTAATCCAATGCTGAGCCTACACTTATCTCCTGCAATTTGGGGTGATTGCTCCTACCACAAATGTCTGGTTCATAATGGCCATCACTAATCTGGCCTTGCCAAATCGAGTAATAGCCGGTGAATCATCTAAATCTGCGGTCAAAGGTAATCTTTGTAACACCCCAAAAATAACTCGGGTAATTTATCTCGAAATAAGTCTTAACTATTATTAAATTAAGGTAATTTAATAATATTTTTTAATATAAATAGATTCATTTCCATAAGCTTTATGGATTTACCCTTTATATTTCGAGTGTGTATATATTTATGACTACGACTTCTCATATTTTGAGAATGTATTCATGACTGATGACTTCTCATATTTTGAGAATGTATCATAGATGAAGAAATTGGCCGATTCCACTCAGAATTGGCGGATTAACTCAGATCGGAGGCAATGCAATCCAAAATGGGCGTCGAATCAGGTATTTAATAAAATGGTCAACGAATTGGCCGATTCACCCTGATTACAACGGATTCATGGCCGATTCGGAATCAAGGTAAATAGGGAAGAACTGGTTTTATGGGTAAATAACTAAAATACCCTAGGTATGATATCAAATAAATTATTTACGCATGGATAAAAGTGGAATCAAAAGTTTAAAAACCTAAAATAAATTACTTACCCTCCCTCCGTCCATCCGCCATTGCTAATCCCTCCCTTTGCCTGTCTGCCGCTGCCGACCTATGTGCCTTCCCTTGCCTCCGCCGCTGCCGCTTGCATCTGCCCTCCCTCCTCCCGTTTGCCACCACCCCTTCCCTCTGACCGTATGCTGCCACCCCTTCCTGCTGGTCTATGTAAAGTTGCAATTTTTTATTGAAAATTTTCATGCTTGAAAAATTTTTTGCCTTCTATTTGGTGCTCATTTCTTTTTTATATGGTATGATTTTTGCTGTAAATTTTGATATGGTATCATCATAGTTTGATATGGTCCACCCAGTGTTTGATATGGTCCACCTAGTGTAAATTTTGATATGGTCGAGTGGACCAATTGATTAATATATCAATCAAAGTTTCTATATGGTCCACCCGGTGTGCAAATTTTACTCCCTATAGTGATTTCCCATTTCATTGATGCTTGTTTTTTGAAGCTTATATATGTACACGTTCATATATAATTTGTTTGATATTCATATGTACAAGTAAGTGAGCACCAAACGAAGTGTCCATCTATTATGGCTATGGTTACTGAACATGTCTAGCTTGGAACTAAATTCAATGATATTTTGGCAGTCTTTGATTTTATTATGCATCATGATGTATTCATCTTAATATTATGATACTATGGGAAAAAAATGTTGATGGATCAGATTTTAGTTTTGCTTGATGATTTAACTATTTTGATGATCCTTCTTCATGAATTGCGAAACTTTCCCTTTGCATTCCTTCCATGTTAAAGCTGTTTGTTCACCTTCACATCTGGACATGAATGCTTTCCACATATGAGGAAACAAAGGGAACAGAAGCTTGGCATGCCTGTTTCCTTTTGTTTTTTATCATCATTCCTACAAAGTAAATTTGTTATACAATTATATAAATATATAGAATTTTTGACCTTCTGCTTTGCTTAGAAGAAGATATATCACTTATCACTTGTAAATAAGTAAATTTTCTTTGGCATTGAGTGCATCGCCATTCTATTTTACATTGTTGATCATGATTTAAGTTACTGCTTTAGAAACTTAGATTTTGAATTTAGTTGTTACTGTATTTTTTATCAATGTCAGATTTGTCATAGGGAAGATGGATGGATATTGGTTGGGAATATGGCACACCAGTTGACGCATCCAAGAAGCAGGTCAGTTGTAATTTTTGTAAAAAAATCATAAGTGGAGGGTTATATCATTTCAAACAACATATTGGTGAAATTAAAGGAAATGTTGCTGCTTGTAAGAAAGTTCCTGAAGCATATGTACAAAAAATGAAAGATTATTTCAAAAGTGTGGAAAAGGCCAAAAAAGAAAAAAATGAAAGACTATTTGATTGACTTTGATATGGAAGAGATTGTGAAGTTCAGGAGCAAAGTAAACAAAAAGATGTTGGGTGCTCTAAGTCTATAGGGGAGAGGAAGACATCTGTTGTTGAAAGTGAGAAGAAGAGTACATCAAAGCAAATGAGAATTTCTACGGTAATAGAAAAGAAAGAAAAAGAGCAATTACACACAACCATAGCTCGATTCTTCTATCATTGTGCCATACCTTTCCATATTGTAGAGTCACCTTACTTTCATAAAATGATTGATGTAGTAGGTAGATATGGTGATCAAGGGATCAAACCTCCGAGAAGTTCTTTGTCAAGTAAACTTCTTACTGATGAAGTGGCTTTTATAAATGCTAGCTTAGAGGATATGAAAGTATCTTGGAAGACAACAGGTTGTTCTATTATGTCTAATGGGTGGACCAATCAATCTGGTAGAACTCAGATCAATTTTCTAGTTTACTGCCCAAGAGGAATGTATTTCCTTGTATTAGTTGATGCTTCAAGCAAAAAAAGGATGCTAATTATTTGTTTAGTTTACTAGGCAAAGTAGTAGAAGAAGTTGGGGAGGAAAACGTTGTGCAGGTCATTACTGATAATGCTTCAGCATACAAAGCCATCGGGAGGATGCAAGAACATAAGTGATCACATTTATTTTGGATTCTGTGTGTTGCCCATTGTATAAACATGATTCTTAAAGACTTTGCAAAAATCAAGAAAGTTGGAACATGCATAATGAATGCACAAAAAGTCACAAAACTAATATACAACCACTCATGGTTGTTGGCTCTTATGAGAAAAAATTTCACAAATGGGCATAAATTGGTGAGATCTGGGGCTACTCGATTTACTACTCACTTTTTGACGCTTGGTAGTTTCCTAGAACATAAGCAAGCATTGAAAAAGATGTTTGTCTCTGAAATGTATTCATCATCGAAGTTTGTAAAAGAAGAGGATGTAATAGCAGCTGAAATTATTGTCTTAAGTGTAAATTTTTGGAAGAAGATGAAATTTGTGCATAAAACAACTGAGCCACTTGTTCGATTTTTGAGATTGGTGGATAGTAATGAAAGACCTTCAATGTCATTTGTTTATGATAAAATGTAAAAGGCTATAGAAGAAATAAAAGTGGTACATGACATGAAAGTAAAACGATACAAGTTATTTGTTGATATCATTACTAAGAGTGGGCGAATCAATTTTGTCATCCTCTTCATACTGGAACATATATACTTAATCTTCAAACTCGTTATCGCCCTGAATCTATCATTGTATGTTCTCATTTGACTTATGTACCTTTATGATTTTTTTAAAAATTTTATATTGCTTGTGTTTGACTTGGAATAATTTTGTAGCCAAGTGAGGTATATCGTGCACTCAATAATATCATTTGTCAATTGGAACTCGATGAGGTAGCTCGATTTATGACATCTTTGTAGGTCAAGATACTATTATTTTTAATTTATATATATAAATGTTTATGTATAACTAAATACGATTACTAATTTTGTTTTAATATTTTTTAGTGGTCTAATTTTGTATCTCCAAAAGGAGATTTTGACATTCTCCTTCAATTACCAATAGAAAAGTCCTTCATCCAGGTAAAATCCATCTTTCTCCATATTTTATTTTTATAACAAGCTTATAAGTAAATCAATTTTTCAAATATAGCATCATGGTGGGACGCAACATGGTATAAGCTACCTTGAACTGCAAAAGATAGCAATTAGAATACTTAGTCAAACTTCATCATCATTGGGTTGTGAAATGATCTTGTATATGTTCATTACAACATGCAGGTAAAAGAAAAAAGTTGAGATGGAGGCATAAATATGATGCAGTTAGTGAATATTTGAATTTAAAAGACTCATCAGATGAGTGGATTGGAGAACGGGATAACCAATCACCATCAGTATGTTTAAATAAAGCTTACATCACATTTATGATTTTGTGAATGAATTTTTTAGAATTGAAAAAATATAGGGTATGAATTTGTTTTATATATAGATGATTTCATTGGTACCAATGTTGGCAACAGTGATTGAACGACCCGCCATTTTTCACAACATTGTGGGCCTAGCTGGCTAGGTGTTACTCACAATTTAGCAAATATGTCTAGCATTTCTAACAAAAACATATATAAAGATCCCACAGTCTTGGACCGTTTCCCAGTAGCCACACTTATTTCTCAAATAAATAAAAGGGAGTCCCCATATTTATTTTGCTCCATGCTCTGGTTGTCAATCACCTAATTTCGTATCTGCACACCTGCGGAGGCAATTCCGCGTTAGTGATTACAACACTAAGTAGTATAATAGATAAAACAAGTCAAGTACATTCCACTATTTCCCTATGTTCATTTTAATATGCGGTGGAGCGATTCCGCTATACTCCAAAACAATGCGGAGGAGGTATCCGCTGTGATCCGCACACCCCGGCCGTAGCCCTTTTGTGGGGAGGCTACCACTACCATCTCCAGTGCCAGTGCCTCGCACACCCCGGCCGTAGCCTTTTTGTGGGGAAGCTATCACTGCACTCAGGTGATTGCTACGCCCCGTTTGTGGGGAAGCTCTCACTACCAATTCTAGTGCCAGTGCCTCACACACCCCGGCCGTAGCCTTTTTATGGGGAGGCTATCACTGCACTCCAGTGCCAGTGCCTTGCACACCCTGGCCGTAGCCTTTTTATGGGGAAGCTATCACTGCACTCAGGTGAATGCTACGCCCCGTTTGTGGGGAAGCTCTCACTGCCAACTCTAGTGCCAGTGCCTCACACACCCCGACCGTAGCCTTTTTATGGGGAGGCTATCACTGCACTCAGGTGATTGCTACGCCCCGTTTGTGGGGAAGCTCTCACTACCAATTCTAGTGCCAGTGCCTCACACACCCCGGCCGTAGCCTTTTTATGGGGAGGCTATCACTGCACTCCAGTGCGATGGAGGAATCGATGTGCCTCGCTCACCCCGGCCGTAGCCTTTTTATGGGGCGGCTATCACTACTCCAAAACAATGTCGATGCATTACACAATTTACGCACATAATACGACCCCGTGTCGGACTGAGTCAATTCTTTGACCCCGGTTGCACTCGGTGCATGGTGGTCGAATCTGGGCTCAGGCCGACCTAGGCTACCAACAAGGAAAGTACGATGTTCTACCTATTATACGTACCTGACTTGTGATTTCGTCTGACTGTAATCCGCTAACCCTAATCTGAATGAGGGCATAAAATTATACATTAGTATAATTTTATTTGCATGAACCTACATGCAACTACATGACTAGTATAACTATCCATTTTGAAGATATAAAATATATCATGCTGGACTTCATTAATTATTTAATTTCCAGTAAGTCCAATGATAATTTATTATCAATGTGATATAATCAATTAAGTCCTTTTTTTCACATTTCCAATTAAATATCCCAAATAAAACCTTCATTTACCAGTTAATAATTTAATTATTAACCATACTCAATACTTAATTACTAGTATTAGTATATTCTTTAACTGATTTGTATTATCCTAATTTAAGGATGTCACTAGTACAGTTATTTGTAATTTATTTTTAACTCGACCATATCGAGTCATCCCATATTTACAAAACTGCCATTCTTCTTCCCCGACGTCCTTCTCTTTCCCATACCTTCTTCTTCTTCGCACCCAAAACCAGCATGTCTTCTTTTCCTTCCACCCAATTTCAGACCCCATCTTCTATCTACCCCACTGATCCGATTGGAAAACCCCAAAGATCCAATCTTTATCCGCTGCTATCTCATGGAACTCGGACTACACCCTACATGGGGACCTTAATTTCACCATTCATGGTGGCCGACCAGCAGCCATGGCGACCATGTCCTGCCCCATCAAGGTGACGACCAGCACCACCCCAGGTGACGACCAGTCTGCACTTTCCATGGCGGATCCACGTCTGGCCAGCAACACCACCCATGGCAACACCGACCTGGTCTCCCTTCACGTTCCTGATTTGCATCCCTCCTCGACGGTCTGACTCGGCCACCCAAGGTGACTCCGTCCGGCCAGCAGCACCGCCGGGAGCACTCCCTACTTCCAGCACGTCAACCCAACTCACAAGGATGGAAGATGGCGTTGTTGCTGCTGCAAAACATCAGGATGACCTCCTAGTGTTCCCCTTCTCTTCGTTGATTTCAGATTTTAATTTTCATGTTTATCATGCTTATTATCCATTTGAGCATGTGTATTTATGCAACTAAGAAGAGGAAAGGAAGAAGAATTACCCGAGCGAAGGAGGAAGCCGGCGTCTGTCTGAAGAGAAATTATGTGGATGACGCCCTCCCCTTCTCTTTATATAATGTCATGAAGGCTAGGGTTTGTGAAAACTTACTTCGCCTGTATTTCACTTAATCGAGTAACCGGGTAATCGAGTAATTGACATGGTTCACTTAACCATTTCACTTAACCTGTTAAATGGGTACATGGTATGGTTAACTTAAATGGTTAAATGGATAAATAGTGTAGTCGACTCGACCGATTCAACTAGAATTATCCGGTTAAAAATTACTTTTCAATTAACCGGGTAATTCATACTTAACCAGCTAACGATTTTTTTCCATTTAAATGAAAAAAAATTAAAATTTTCCCACGTTCGATCCCACCGCGTCGAATGTTATTATTCTTATTATTATTATTATTATTATTTTTTCGGGTCTTTACAATGATGGTGAAGACGAAGAGGCTTTTATAGCAAATCAAAGAGGAAGCTCATTGAAAACTACAATTGGATCATGTTCTACTACATCTGATGGTTTTTCTTTGTCTCCTCTTCCTAGTAAACTTAATGCTCATATTGGTGTATTTATTGACTCACAAAATAATTTGTCTTTGCCTCCTATACATGAGGGACTTCATATGAGTGGGAGTTCTATGCCTCGTTTTACGTAGGTGTCTTGTGTTGATGCAAGTGAGAGCTCTACTCTTTCCATTAGTGATAGTGATTCAGACCCTGAAGATGCTTCAAATATCGAATTAGATGATTTAGTAATCACCATGTAAAATTGTACTAAACCTTGATTTTGTGGACTTGTATTAATGACTTGTTGTTATCATTTGAAAAAGCATAAATGATGATATATCAAATGTTACACTTATGAAATTATAGTCTTGTGATCATAAATAGTGATGATCTTTTGTACTTGAATTAAACTATAAACTTGTGTATTTGTGTTGTAATTATATATTTCATGTACTTATGCTATGAGTTGTTAAATTTTTCCATATGACCGATTTGGACTTATTCAGACCGATTCAACTGAACAAATTTAGACCGATTCAATCCGATTCAGTGACTCCCTCGAAAACCGATTCCAATTCTGATTCCAATTTCTTCATCCAATGACTTATGAAGCATATGTAGAAAACATACGCATATGCAGAAAACAAACATCACACACAGAAGTTCTCCTCTCAATTGAGAAGCATATCCTTATATAGTAGACATAAAAATGAAGATGAAAGGTCATAAGTCATAAATACATTCCAAAAATATGAGAAGTCATAAGTCATTAATACATTCTCAAAATATGTGAAGTCATAAGTCATGAATACATTCTCAAAGTATGAGAGGTCATATGTCATGAATACACACACTCGAAATATGAAAAGTCAATCCATAAAGCTTATGGAAATGAATATATATATATATATATATATATATATATATAATTATTAAATTACCTTAATTTAATAATATTTAAGACTTATTTCAAGATGAATTACCTGAGTTATTTTTGGGGTGTTACAATCTCGCTCATTCTCAATGTCTTCATGCCTCTATCTGGTGAAGAGTAAACAATAATACTGTTTGGACAGACGAACACTAGTGGAAGAGGGGAGGTGGTGAAGTATCCATAGGACTGTAGATCCACCTCGCTACTCATCCTCATCTACTATTATCTCCTGGCAGATGATTGATCCAAGTCATCTGCCCCAAACTCTCATATGTGCTCTATAGTGCTTAGGTAGATTTGCTAGCATAGCCACATCCTCCATCCACAATGATATATCTCAAGGTCTAAGTTCTCCAAAGTAGACTTAGTCTATCCCTAATGGGTATGTTTAAGGCACTCAATAGTTTCTACTCATGTGTCATGTAACTACTTGAGTATTACTTGTGTCTTCTCTTATAACTCTGTCTTGTGATGTACACTATGTTCTAAGGAAGGACTGATGTGGTGACATGCAAAAGAAGGGTAAATACTACAATGTGGTCACCAAAGTTCTAGGTATACCTGATCACCATCCAACACTACCTCATCTAACTAAGCATGCGGACACTCTTACGTCATCCAAATCTCTGGCACGATAAAAGGAAAGGCATGTCTCTTAGCTTATCATGACATTCCAGTAATATCTAACCTGGCATCTATTGAAATCATGATCTTCTGTCCATCTCATAACTTCTCAAACCGTTAACATTGAAAATATGCACTGCTCAGGTACAACTAAGCACACCATCTGAAATCAAAAAAAGACCAAAGGAAACACCTGTCGGCTTCGCTAAGGGCAACTCCACACACTTGGCACAAAACTAAAGTCTTTCATCTTAATCGATCAAGACATGGCTCTGATACCAACTTGTAACACCCTGATTTTGGTTCACCTATGAACTGAAGGAGAAATGTTACGATCGAGTTGAGTCATGTTTAAAATTATTAATCGGTAGAACTCGATCACTAAAATAGATCGAAACAACCCTCTTGGTGTCATGAGAATATAAGACATTGTTAAATACGCGTCAAAAGACATCAAATAGAAGTAAAATAAGAAAAGAAATAAATGCGCTGAGCACAAGTGTGTATAGCGTTTATCTATCCTTCCACCAAAGTCGACTCAGGATTTGCAAAACCTGTATGTATTATTTTAAAAATGTCAATAACGTGTGAGATCCCTCAACTTAGTCCCACATCTAATACCTACTGGGAGAAGATCCTATTTATAAGTGGGAATGAACTATAGATCTTTAACTTAGGTTAACCATTTTAAAGAAATGATTTAGGCCCATTACGTTGCACTTTGGGTCGGGTTGTTACAGGTGGCATCAGAGCAACCTGGTTCCGTCTTAGATGGTGGGCTTGACTAGGGATGTTGGCTAGGCTGCTGATCACGGGCCAGAAAGGTCATGGGCTGGGGCTACCAACGGGCTTGACTAGGGACGTTGGCTAAGCTGTCGGTCACGGGCCAGAAAGGCCGTGGGCTGGGGCTAGCAACGGGGTAAGTATAGGGATTTCGGGACGAAATTTCCTATGGTGGGTGGATTGTGAGATCCCTCAACTTAGTCCCACATCTAATACTTACTGGGAGAAGATCCTGTTTATAAGTGGGAATGGACTATAGATCTTTAACTTGGGTTAACCATTTTAAAGAAATGACTTAGGCCCATTACGTTGCACTTTGGGTCGGGTTGTTATAGGAAAATGCAATCATTGGGGATTGAACCGACAACCTCAAGGTCATCCACTTGAATACTTACCATCTCATAACAACCCACCAGTTTTCAAGATATTGTAGGCCTTGCTGGCCAGGTGTTACCCAAAATTTAATGAAACCAACCCTATAACAACCAGTCCTAACTCGGACCGGGTGTTACTTAAAAGGTTACATGAATAATATGAAAGCAAATAAGTCTAGCATTTCCAACTCAAAAGAACTTATTTTTCAAATGACAATGCATGAAGTAATTATCCCAAAGTCTTGGACCATTTCCCATAGCCACATTTATAACACAAGAAAAGTAAAAAGAGAAGTCTGCTTATTATCTGTTCACCACCTGAGTTGGAAGAAGAACCACCCTATCGTCTCTTAGTCTTTAGTTCAAGCTGCTAATTTACGGATGCAATTCCACATTAGTGATTAACCACTAAGCTGTATAATTAAATAAAACAAGTCCATAAACTCCCTATCATTATCAATAATAATGGCTGATGTGACCATTCCAACATGTCCATTTATTAGTTGATGGTTCAGTTCACCATGTCCATTAGTTGGCTGATGGGTCAGTCCACCATGTCCATCTATTGGCTGATGGGTCAGTCCATCATGTCCACTACCGGCTGGCAAGTCCAATCCGCCATGTCTGTTATCAGCTGGTGAGTCCAATCCACCATGTCCAATAGTTGGCTGATGCGTTAGTCCACCATGTCCATTAGTTGGCTGATGGGTTAGTCCACCATGTCCATTTATTAGCTGATGGGTCAGTCCACCATGTTCGTAATTAGCTGGCGAGTCCAATCTGCCATATCCAATTTATTGGCTGATGGGTCAGTCCATCATGTCCATTACCGGCTAGCGAGTCCAATCCGTCATGTCCGTTATCGGCTGGTGAGTCCAATCCACCATGTCCAATCCGCTATGTCCAATTTATTGGCTGATGGGTCAGTCCATCATGTCCATTACCGGCAGGCGAGTCCAATCCACCATGTCCGTTATCGGCTGGTGAGTCAAATCCACCATGTCCATTAGTTGGCTGATGGGTCAGTCCACCATGTCCATATATTGGCTAATGGGTCAGTCCACCATGTTCGTAATTGGCTGGCGAGTCCAATCCGCCATGTCCAATTTATTGTATTATGGCTGTTAGGTTCATTCTGACATGTCCATTATTGGATTATAAAGGAAGTAGCCCGTGTCAGACTGAGTCAATTCCTTGACCCCGGTTGCACTCGGTGCATGGTGGTCGAATCTAGGCTCAGGTTGACTAGGTTGTCCACAAGGGAAAATACAACATTTTAAATAATTATACGGACCTAGATATTTCGAACTTGTAGCTACGACCAATGATCCTAATCTGAACGAGGAAATAAAATTATACATAAGTATAATTTTATTCGAGTAGAAATGCATGCAACTAAATGACTAATATATATATCACTATTAAATTTCAACAATATTAAATATTAAACTATTCATGTGATATAATCATTTATCATAATTGACACTTAACAAATAATAATATAATTATCAACTTATAAATAAATATTTAATTACTATTATTAGTATATTTTCCTTTGAGATAATAATTACTTAACCACAATCTTGATAATTTGGTTTACAGTTTTAAATGTTTAATCGCTATTTTGATTCATAGCAATTTAGTTTAATAAGTTGTACGATTAAATTATCTAAAATAATTTGTATTATTCTAATTTAAAAATATTATTAATACAATTATTTTAAATTATTTGAATCAATAAAATTTTGAACTTTATTTATTTTCATTATGCTATTAGGTTCGACACTAGTGATTGGTACCCGGCTATAGTTTAATGACCTCTTTTCTATATTACTAACTCGTTATTAAAATAATCACTTTATTTACCTAATATTATATTTAATATGGTAAAGGTAAAATCTTTATTTTATTAATTACTTGTAACCCTCCGATTTAATTTAATCACTTGAGTTACGGCGATTAATTATCGTATTTTTATTACTCGTGGCTATTTCATACAATATTTTGTTAGTTAAGTAACTTTACCCATAACCCATTAAAATAATTTTTTTTAAGATTTATACGAGTTAATATTATTTTATAACTCGAGTTGGTATCGAGACCAGTGTTATTTATGAGTTGGTATTATTATTTAACTGGAGCTGTGTCGAGTCAAGTATTATTTACAAGTCTACCACCCAAGGAAGTTTGTTTCCTTCTTCTTCTTCTCTGGCATGCTTTGTTCCCAACTCTAGGTGCCCTCCAGCCGCCGCCACTGCCACCAACCACATCTAGCAACCGTCCAACTCTAGCAACCGTCCAACGTCGCCATCCAGCTCTGCCGTGTCGTTTTAGTGTCATCCCGGCCAACTCCGGCCGCCTTCTAGCCACGGTGATGCTTGCATCGCCTGCCTAGTGGCACGCTTGCGTCGCCGATTCCACTGCAGGCGAGCATCGCCACCTCAATTGGGTAGTCGCCTCGACACCCTCGACCTTTTATCGACCTTCCCGGGCCAAATTGCAACCCATCGCCACCCAAGACGGCTTCTTCACCCACCGCTGCGCCTCTATTTTTTCCGCCGTCCTCTATTTTTTGCCATTTACCACCTCCAGCTGGCATCCACACACGTGAGATCAACCCTACATTGATCGAACAAGAGAGTAGGATCATCTCCCGATGTTAGAATGACTGTCGCCACTGATTCTTGCCGTAATTCATGGCAGCGACGTGCAGAAGTGGGGAGAACCACCATACTTCATGCAACGTCCAAAGGTGGCCAATCTTTCTTCTTTTGATGCCAGCCTGAGGTCACTGAACATCTGAATTGGAGCAAGGTGCAAGAAAGGAAGGGGGTCAAGTTTGAATGGAGTGGTAAGTGTGAGGAGAGTTTCCAGTCTCTAAAGAAGAGTTTGGCAACTACACTAGTCTTGACCCTTCCAAATGGTAATGAAGGATTCGTAGTCTTCAGTGATGCATCTCGGTTGGGTTTAGGATGCATCCTTATGCAAGAAGGTAAGGTGGTGGCCTATGCCTCTCGTCAATTGAAGATTCATGAGCAAAATTATGCAACCCATGACTTGGAACTGGCAGCAGTGGTTTTTGCCCTGAAGATTTGGAGACACTACTTGTATGGAGCCCAGTTCGAAGTCTTCACTGACCACCAGAGTTTGAAGTATATCTTCACCCAGAATGACCTTAACCTTCGACAGAGGCGGTGGATAGAATATTTGAAGGACTACGACTTCCAAATCTTATACCATCCAGGGAAAGCGAATGTGGTAGCCGACGCGTTGAGTCGGAAGGGCAAAGTGGACAAAAGTCAGCAGCTAGCTAGACTTTGGGCCATGTCAGCAGAAGTGGTAGCTATCAACCCGGTGGAGCAACTAACAGGCTTACTGGCAAATTTGGTTGTTTCCAATGATTTGGTTGATCGTGTTAAGCTAGCACAAATGGGTGATGAGGAGCTGAATGAAATGTTGGACAAGATTCCTGACATTGTAGCTGATTCAAATAGTGTGATCAGATTTAGAGGAAGGTTGTGTGTACCCAAGGATAATGCACTGAGGCGGAATATCTTGGAGGAGGCTCATCGCTCAAAGTTCTCGATACACCCTGGAGTTACTAAAATGTATCAGGATTTAAAGCGAACCTACTGGTGGATTGGGATGAAGAGGGATGTTGTGGATTTTGTCTCTAAGTGTCAGACTTGCCAACAGATCAAAGCCCAACATCAACTACCTGGAGGACTATTGCAACCTTTAGAAATACCAACGTGGAAATGGGAGTGTGTCACATGCGATTTTATTTCAAAGCTCCCAAGAACTCAAAAGAAGCATGACTCCATATGGGTAGTTGTGGACCGACTAACTAAGGTAGCTCACTTCATCCCCACGAAATCAATGAGAACGGCGGAATACCTGGCAGGATTATATGTTGACAATATTGTCAAATTGCATGGGATTCCAAAGGAGATAGTCTCCGACCGCGATCCCCTATTCACCTCACATTTCTGGGAAGCTTTCCAAAAAGCCATGGGAACTCAAATTAAGTTGAGTACAACATATCATCCCCAAACTGATGGTCAGAGTGAGAGGACTATTCAAACTTTGGAAGATTTGTTAAGAGCTTGCATTCTTGACTGGGGAGGTGACTGGGAGAAACACTTAGCCTTGGCTGAATTCACCTACAATAACTCTTACCAAGCCAGTATAGGGATGGCACCATTTGAAGCCTTATATGGTAGGCCCTGTAGATCTCCATCGTGTTGGCTGGAGTCTACCGAAGCAGTTATAGTCGGGCCAGAGATGGTGAGGGAAGCAACTGAAAAGGTGAAACTCATTCAGCAAAGACTTAAGGCAGCTCAGGATCGACAAAAGAGTTATGCTGATACTCGAAGGAAGGACCTAGAGTTCCAAGTTGGGGAGTTTGTGTACCTAAAGACATCTCCTACGAAGGGGGTGATCAGATTTAAAATATCAGGGAAGTTGAAGCCAAGATTCATAGGACCGTTTCCAATCCTGGATCGAGTTGGGAATTGTGCATATAGATTAGCATTGCCACCAAGCCTAGCTGGAGTACACAATGTTTTCCATGTGTCAATGCTAAAGAAATATGTACGGGATGAGGATCATATCATCACAAATTTTGAAGACTTAGAGCTACAATCAAATTTAACCTACGAGGAAAAGCCGATCCGCATCCTGGCAAGAGAAATAAAGACACTCAGGAACAAGGAAATTCCTTTGGTAAAAGTATTGTGGAAAAATCAGGGGTCAGAGGAAGCTACATGGGAGACTGAACAAGAAATGGCAAGGAAATACCCTAGCCTGTTTGTGGCATAGGAGCTTTATATTGTAGTAGCATGAACTGATCCCGAAGAAAATAAATAAAGTTAATCATAATTGTTCTGTTGCCTGTTATGATATTTCGGGGACGAAATATTTCCAAGTTGGGGAGATTGTAAAGACCGTGGAAAAAATAATTAATATATTCGACTCGGGCAGGGAAGGATCGAACGTTAGAGAATTAATATTAATTATATTATATTCTCTACCCGGTTAAATATTTTATTCTTTACCCAGTTACCCGGTTAAAGGAATAAAATACGGGTGTTGGTGTGTTTTCACATACCCTAGCCATTTTTGGTGAAGGGACGTCATTTTTCATTTTATAAATTGTGAGGGGGGCGTCATTACGCTCTCATCTTCTTCTCCTCTTCCTTACCGGAGCCGGCATCTTCCTTGCTTGGGTAACCTTCCTATCTTCCTCTTCTTAATTTTCATGCATTCATATGTCTTTTTAATTGATAATAAGCTTGATAATCATGAGAAATCAAGTCTGAAATAAAAAATAAACAACAAGAACTAAACTGAAAACTGGAATCCCGTCCATGGCCGAGTAGTCTGAAATTTTGGCAAGATGGGCGACCGTAAAAACGTTTGCAAGGCATTCCCTCACAACCCCGACGTCCTCTCTTGCTGCTGGGTCGAAGGGAGGGCTCGCCATGTCCCTGGTTTCCAAGTGGTGGCGGAATTACAGCTGGTTATGGGCGGAGTTGTAGGGAGCAGCGCTGTGGAGGAATTCCAGACATCTATACCAGTTCGCCGGCCAAGGCTCACGCCGTGCATGCTCACAGCGCTTGGCCTTGACGTTGGGTTGTCGTGCAGGGAGAAGGGAAGAGTTCCCGGTAGTGCTGCTGGCCGGACGGAGTTAAATTTGCAGTCCCGGCGGTGCTGCTGGCCAGAAGTCGCGTCTTGGTGCAGAACAGAGTTGGACGTGGATGGTTGCTGAAATGCACGAGCTTTAGGCTTCCAATTGGGTTGCTAGGGAAGGGAAGCAATTAGGGAAGGAAGTGATCTGGTTTTGGGTTGAAGAAGAAGACGCCAAGACTGGTTTTTGGGTGCAAAGATGGAGTTTGGAGAAGAAGGGACGTTGGGGAAGAAGAAGATGGCAGTTTTGTAAATATGGGTTGACTCGATACAATAATACTAACTCGTAATAAATCTTTAAAAATAATCATTTTAATGGGTTATGGGTAAAGTTACTAAACTAATTAATTATTAGACGAAATCGACATGGACATAAGTAATAAAAATACGGTAATGATAAACGGTCGATAATTAATCGGCACACAACAAGCGATTAAATTAAATCGGACAGGGATGCGCACACACGCTAGTGGGTCGTGCATGCGCACACACGCTACGTGGCCCACGGTATGTAGTTACCGATATTTGCCATTAACTCACCCTCTCGGTATCATAAGTGCAAAATGAACTGTCTTGCACCACTGCACCGTGTCACCCCTTTTGGCATGGGGGGTAGGTATTCAATCTTCAGAGGGTGTTGCCCTGCGTTGAATTTAGCAGACCACGGATGCGCTCGATGCATGGTGGTTGGTTATGAACTTAAGTCAACCAAGACTCCCACATAGTAATTTTAAAGGGTGTGGCCCCATGTCAGATTGAGTCAATTCCTTGACCCCGGTTGCACCGCTGCATGGTGGTCGAATCTGGGCTCAGGCTGACCAAGGTTGCCAAAAGGGAAAATACAATATTTCAAATAATTATACGGCCCTAGATAGTTTGTAAGTGAACTTGCAACCATGACCAATGATCCTAATTTGAAAGAGAGCATAAAATTATACATAAGTATAATTTTATTCAAGTGGGAATGCATGCAACTACATGACTAATATATATATCATTATCAAAATTCGACAACATAAAGCATACAACATTCAACAATCTTAAATATAAAATTATTCATGTGACATAATCATTTAAGTCCTACTTTACATTTTAAATTAATTATCTAAATCATAATTCACACTTCACTAATGATAAAATAATTATTAACTTATAAACCAGTATTAAATTACTATTATTAGTATATTTTCCTTTAAGATGATATTTACTTAACCACGATCTTGAAGATTTAATTTACGGTTTTACTCGTTAATCATTATCATTATTAATAGCAATTTAATTAATTATTTAAAATAATTAGTATTATCCAAATTCATATATATTACTAATACAATTATTTTAAATTATTCAACTCAATTAAGGTTCGAACTTTATTTATTTTCATTATGACATTTAGGTTCAACCCTTGTGATTTATACACAACTAGTTTTTAATAACTCATTTTCTACCTTACTTACTCGTTATTAAAATTATCACTTTATTTACCTAATATTAAATTTAATATGGTAAAGGTGAAATCTTTATTTCATTAATCACTTATAAGCATCTGATTTAAATTAATCGCTTGTAATACACTCACTAATTTTTAACAGTTTGATCGTTACCATATTTTTATTACTCATGGTGATTTCTTACAACAATTTATTAGTTTACCAATTGTAACCCATAACCATTAAAATAATAATTTTTAAGGATTTATTACGAGTTAATATTATTTTTAACTAGAGCCGTATCGAGTCAAGTTATATTTACAAGTCTGCCATCGAAGGGATTCTTCTTCTTCTTCTTCCCGTCGGCCCTTCTCTTCTACATACCTGATCTTGGAACAACAAGATCACGTCGCCCTCATGCACACCAGCCTCAAGATGACTACTTTCTTGCACCTTGCTCCAATTTAGAGGTTTCGCTACCTTAAGCCGGCATCAAACCAGGAAAGATCGGCCACCACTGGATGACATAGGGAGTAGGGTAATCCTCCACGTCGGGACGTTCGCCGCCATGATTTCTGGTGAGAATGTTGTCAGTAGTGGGCTGTACCGGTGGCATGAACTACTGTAAAGGAACCCCTGATGGAGTGCTTGTCAATGAAGGACAACCAGTGTCTTTGCACCCTCCAAAACTGCCATTACAGTACCTATTTGCAAAGGCACGCCACCACCTTCATCACTACGTGAAACTCCGCCCACTAACAGGATAACTTCTACCACCCATCGGAAACCAGGAACAAGGTGTTGCCACCCTTCAACCCAGCAGCCAGAGAGACCGTCGGGTTGGGGTGTGAGCGGTTGCCTTGCAACCTTGCCTATGATCGCCCTCCTTGCCAGGAATCTAGCACTCATTGCTATGCAAAGGATTCTAGTCTTATACATTTTTCTTTAGTTTTTCTTGTTAGTTTAAAATTTTAATTCCCATGATTATCAAACTTATTATCATTTCAAAATATGCATGCATGAAATTTAAGAATAGTAAGATAGGAAGAATACCCAAGCAAGGAGAAAGCCGGCTCCGGTAAGGAAGAGGAGAAGATGAGAAATAGGCGGCTAGGGTGAGGAAGACGCCCCTCATAAAAATGAAAGGAAAATGACGGCTAGTGTATGGGAAAACACCCCAACACCACCATTTCATTTACCCTGGTAAAGAATAAAATATAATATTTAATCGGGTAAAGAATATAATATAACAATAATATATTAATAATAATAAAAATAATCCAACGTTTGATCCTTCCCGGACCGAGTCGAATATATTATTTTATTTTATTTTTTCACAATCTTTACAATCTCCCCAACATTAGAAATATTTTGTCCCTGAAATATCATAACAGGCAATAGAACAATCATGATTAATTATTTCTTCGGTATCGATTCATGCTACTACAATTATATGAATCTTATGCTACCAATAGGCTAGAATCTTGTGCTACGAATAGGTTAGTGTATTTCCATGCCATTTCTTGTTCAGTCTCCCATGTAGCATCCTATGACCCCTGATTTTTCCACAATACTTTTACCAAAGGAATTTCCTTGTTCTTGAGTGTCTTTATTTCTCTTGCCAGGATGCGAATCAGCTTTTCCTTGTAGGTTAAATTTGATTGTAGCTCTAAGTCTTCAAAATTTCTCATTATATGATCTTCATCTCGTACATATTTCTTTAGTATTAACACATGGAAAACATTGTGTCCTACAACTAGGCATGGTGGCAATGCTAGTCTATATGCACAACTTCCAACTCGATCAAAGATTGGGAACGGTTCTATTAATCTTGTCTTCAACTTCTCTGATGTTTTAAATCTGATCACCCCCTTCTTAGAGATGCCTTTAGGCACACAAACTCCCCAACTTGGAACCCTAGGTCCCTCCTTCGAGTATCAGCATAACTCTTCTGTCGATCCTGGGCTGCCTTAAGCCTTTGCTGAATGAGTTTCACCTTTTCAGTTGCTTCCCTCACCATCTCTGGCCCAACTATAACTGCTTCAGTAGACTCCAACCAGCATGATGGAGACCTACAGGGCCTACCATATAAGGCTTCAAATGGTGCCATCCCTATTCTGGCCTGGTAAGAGTTATTGTAGGTAAATTCAGCCATGGATAAGTGTTTCTCCTAGTCACCTCCCTAGTAAAGAATGCAAACTCGAAACAAATCTTCCCATGTTTGAATAGTCCTCTCACTCTGACTATCAGTTTAGGGATGATATGCTCTAGTCAGCTTGTTTGGTCTCCCATGGCTTTTTGGAAAGCTTCCAAGAAATGTGAGGTGATTAGGGGATCTCGGTCGGAGACGATCTACTTTCGAATCCCATGCAACTTGAGAATATTGTCGACATACAATCCTTCCAGGTATTCTACAATCCTCATTGATTTCGTGGGGATGAAGTGAGCAACCTTAGTTAGTCGGTCCATGACCACCCATATATAGTCATACTTCTTCTAAGTCCTTGGGAGCTTTGCAATAAAATCACATGTGACAGAATCCCATTTCCAAGTTGGTATTTCTAAAGGTTGCAATAGTCCTCAAAGTATTTGATGTTGGGCTTTGATCTGTTGGCAAGTCCGACACTTAGAGACAAAATGCACAACATCCCTCTTCATCCCATTCCACCAGTAGGTTCGCTTTAAATCCTGATACATTTTAGTAACTCCAGGGTGTATTGAGAACTTTGAGCGATGAGCCTCCTCCAAGATATTCCGCCTCAGTGCATCATCCTTGGGTACACACAACCTTCCTCTAAATCTGATCACACTATTGGAATCAGCTACAATGTCAGAGGACTTGTCCAACATTTTATTTAGCTCCTCATCACCCATTTGTGCTAGCTTAACATGATCAACCAAATTTTTGGAAACAACCAAATTTTCTAGTAACCCTGTTAATTGCTCCACAGAATTGATTGCCACCACTTCTGTTGATATGGCCCAAAGTATACCTAGCTACTAACATTTGTCCACCTTGCACTTCTAACTCAACGCGTATGCTACCACATTCGCTTTCCCTGGGTGGTATAACATTTGGAAGTTGTAGTTCTTCAAATATTGTAGCCACCGCCTCTGTCAAAGGTTAAGGTCATTCTAGGTGAAGATATACTTCAAATTTTGGTGGTCAGTGAAGAGTTCGAATTGGGCTCCATACAAGTAGTGTCTCCAAATCTTCAGTGCAAAAACCACCGCTACTAGTTCCAAGGCATGGGCTGCAAAATTTTGCTCATGATTCTTCATTGACGAGATGCATAGGTACCTCTCTGCCTAAGACACATCCTAAACCCAATAGTGACACATCACTGAAGACTACAAATCCTTCATTACCATTTGGCAGTGTCAAGACTGGTGCAGTTGTTAGACTCTTCTTTAGAGACTGGAAACTCTCTTCACACTTACTACTCCATTTGAACGTGACTCCCTTCCTTGTGACTTTTGTAACGACCCACCCGAATCGGACCGTGTGTTACCTAAAATATCTAGAACATGATTCATAATACAGCAAATAAGTCTAGCAGTCTAAGACCGTCCCACAGTCTTAGAACGTTTCCCATAGCCACATTAATAACACAAGAAAAATAAAAGGAAGTCCAATTTATTTTCAATTCACCATACGTAGGCTGGTAAAAGAAGCACCAACAACATTTCTATTCTTCACTCCAAAGCCGCTCACCTACGGAGGCAATTCCGCATTAGTAATGAAACCACTAAGCCACATAATTAAATGAAACAAGTCAATCTAATCCCTATTATCGTTTCAATAGACTTTTAGTTGTTATGAGCCTATGCCGAGCTCGTTATATGCTAAGAGGGGTGGCCTCCCCATCCAGCTACCATCCCATGCATGCGCACACCCGATACGTGGCCCACGGCATGTAATTACCGATATTTGCCATTGACTCACCCTCTTGGTATCACAAGTCCATAATTAGCCTACTTACGCCACTGCGCCATGTCACCCCTTTCGGCCAGGGGGCAGCTATTCAATCTTTTAGGTGGTGCTGCCCTACTGAATTGAGTCAACCCCGGTTGCGTTCCAGCGCATGGTGGTCAGATACTCAAGTCGACCAAGACTCCCACATAGTAATTTTAAAGGTGCGGCCCCATGTCGGACTGAGTCAATTCCTTAACCCCGATTGCGTTCCAGCGCAAGGTAGTCGAATCTGGGCTTAGGCCGACCTGGGCTGCCAAGAAAGGGAAATAAAACATTTCAAATAATTATATGGACCTAGATAGTTCGTAAGTGAACCTGCAGATGTAACCAATGATCCTAATCTGAACGAGAACATAAAATTATACATAAGTATAATTTTATTCGAGTAGAAATGCATGCAACTAAATGACTAATATACATATATATATCACTATTAAAATTCAACAATATTAAATATTAAATTATTCATGGGATATAATCATTTAAATCCTACTTTACATTTAAATTAATTATCTAAATCATAATTAACGCTTAAAAAATAATAAAATAATTATTAAATTGTGAACAAGTATTTAATTTTCCTTTGCGATGATAATTACTTAACCAAGATCTTAACGATTTAGTTTACGGTTAAAATTTTTTAGTCGCTATCATTATTAATAGTAATTTAATTAACTAAGTCATTTGATTAAATTAATTAAATTAATTTGTATTATCCTAATCCAAAATATTACAAATACAATTATTTTAAATTATTTAACTCAATAAAGTTTTGAAGGACGTCTGCCACCCTAACCTTCATTCGCATTCTCTTCTCCTCTTCCTTGTCGGCGTGTCTTCTTCCTTGCTTAGGTATTCTTCCTATCTCCCTCTTCTTAATTTTCTTGCATGCATATTTTAATTTGATAATATGCTTTATAATCGTGAGGATTAAAATTTAAAATCAATAAGAAAACAAATATAATTTTACACCAGAGAAACTAAAATTGCAGACGAGTTTCCCCTGTTCGACGAGATGGGCAAGCACGGGCAAGCCTCGTCGGGAATCAGTGGCGACGACCATTCCGACGTGGGAAGATGATCCAACTCTCTTCGTCGATCAGTATAGGATTGATCTCACGGTTGTGGATGCCGGCCTGGGGTGGTGAATAGACAAAAACAAGGGATGACGGCAAAAACAGGGGCGACGGCAGTGGGTGAAGAAATCAGGCCGTCGCGGGTGGAGATGGGTCCCAATATGGCTGGGGAAGGTAGGTAGGTGGTCGAGCGTGACGAGGTGACACCCAATTGAGGTGGCGATGCTCGCCGACGGTGGAATCGCCAACGCAAGCGTGCAGCTAGGAAGGTGATGCAAGAGTCGCTGCGGCTAGAAGAAGGCCGGAGTTGGCCGGGGCGACACCGCAACGGCATGGAAGGGGTGGTCGGCGATGATTGACAGCGGCGGAGGCGGGTGGAGCGCGCCTGGAGTTGAGAACAGAGCATGCCGGAGAAGAAGAAGGAGGGCGGTGGCAATTCTGTAAATACTAGTTGACTTGATACCGACTCGAGCTAAAAATAATACAAACTCGTAATAAATCTTTAAAAATAATAATTTAAACGGGTTATAAGGTAAAGTTACTACACTAATTAATTATTTGACGAAGTCGACATGGACATAAGTAATAAAAATACGGTAATGATAAACTATCGATAATTAATCAGCGTAATAAAGGCGATCAAATTAAATCGGACGGTTTTAAGTACTTAATAAATAAAGATGTTATGTAAAGACCCGGAAAAAAAATTCATTAGCTGGTTTAGTATGATTTACCCGGTTAAATT
>JAURVB010004018.1:0-35447 GCA_033002965.1 Piper betle
GGTGTTGTCAATGACAATTATTTTTCTAAAATGGTGCAAATTTCTGAGCTGATGGTCAGATCTTTTGGCAGGCGTCTACGAAGAAACCATATAAATGGAACTCTAAACATTCCCATTCATTTCAGTAATCAGCAGCTTAAAATCGATCTTCAAGACAATTATATTGATCACTTTGTTGGAGAAGAGAACGGCACAAATATAGTGTAATAAATATCTATCATCACTCTTGGAAATATTTCTTTCTGATTAAAGTTATATGAGGGACTTTATATGTAAGGTAGAAAAAATTGTAGGTGCGAACAAACAATATATTTAGGTAGAAAATTGGCTGTCTTAACAAATAACATATAATTCTGGATTCTGGTTTTCTTCAAAATAGTTGATGAAGTTTTCATGATTTCAAAACTATTTTATTCCCTTCAGAATAACGACCAATTTTTAATAGGTTTTTACACATTATTTCATAGCATTTTACAAGAGTTTATCATAAACTATCTTTATTGTATATATCTATGTTGTGGTCAACATGTTTTTATTATTGGGATCAGGGATAGGATTCAATTCTCCATCTGCTTAATCGTACTGAATTGTACAAAATTGTACATGCATGCATCATACATTGTGCACAAACTAAGTGCAGCCTCATTTGTACTTTGAAACGCACTGTAATATTCCTTTGGTTAGTTCTTATTACTGCCAGCTTCAATTAGTGTTTCGAATAACAGTGTAAATTTCAAGTCTGGTTAGAACGTAGAATGGAATTAGGATTGATAGTTATCATAGAAGACTTAAAGGGTTTTTATAGTTATAAATGGAAGATATATCTCAGTTACGGACAGAGTTGAGAACGATAGAAGAAAAAAAATTCCAGTTTAATATTTTTCTCTTTTTTACTCTTAATGTTTCTCATCTAACAACTTCACAATTTGTTTTACTCAGATTGGTTGGTAATCCAGTTTGTGATGAATCTCGAGCAACGTTTAGTTATTGCCAAGTGCTGCAGACATCTGGCCCGTCGTATACCACTAAAACAGAAAATTGTTCATCTATAATCTGCCCTTCACATCAGAAACGAAGTCCAAAATGTAGATGCTCAATATCTTACGCCGGAAGATTGTTTTTTTCATCACCTTCTTTTTCAGATTTCAATAACCCAACGCACTATCACGTTCTGGAAGACTATATTATGGAAGCATTTAAGCTCAACCTGCCTTCAGTAGATTCAGTAGCTCTTGACAACCTAAAAATAGATGCAAATGGCTTTCTCAAAATCCATTTGGAAATTTTTCGAGCTGAGAATGTCTTCAACCACTCGGAAGTTTCTAAAATTGATTCGACACTCAGTAATCAGAATTTCAACCCTCCAACGGAATTTGGCCCCTTCTCTTTTGTTGGAGATACGTACAATGCTCTTGATGGTAGTTTATATGGCACTTTCCTCTTATTACAAACATGCAGAAATGAGAAAATTTTTGTTCTTAGAAATGATTTATTTCTATCTTTTTGTGTAGGAGAAGGAAATTTTAGATCATCAGTTAGCAAGGGAGTAATAGCTGGAGCAGCAACAGTGGGAGGATGTGTTATTCTTCTTGTGATTATTACTATTTGGATTTATGCTTTTAGACAAAAGAGAAAAGCAATAGGGGGTGTGCTATACAGCAATGATTTTGGTTAGCTTCCCCAGGTTTTTTGGCTTGTATATCAACATCTAAAATTGATCTCGACCTCTTATTCATTGTTTGTTAACAGTAAAAACAAGGGAGCAGATTAAGATCAGTGCTAGTACTGTTCTTCGTTTAAAAGAAGCGAGGTGGTATTCCTTGAATGCTCTAAAGGCAAGCACTGACAATTTTTCCGAGGCATGTGAAATAGGACGTGGAGGTTATGGAAAGGTCGGCACAGTGTTATATTAAACTCTCAGAATGATGCTTACCTTCCAGGAAGAAAAGGAATAATTTATTCTAACGTCTGAATTACTCATCACGAACTTGATAACAGGTTTACAAAGGAGTACTTCCCAGTGGACAAGTTATTGCAATAAAAAGATCTCAACAAGGGTCCAAGCAAGGCAGACACGAATTCAATACTGAGATTGAGCTGCTTTCAAGGCTTCACCATAAAAATCTTGTTACCCTTGTTGGGTTTTGTTTCGAAAATGGAGAACATACTCTTGTTTATGATTACATTTCAAATGGTAATCTAAAAGATAGCCTATCGGGTATGTGTGTTATGGTCAATCTTACTCATTTTCTTACTCTTGTTAATATATATACATGCATAAACATATATTTTTATATTCCTTGATAGTTCTATATGTAGATGTCCAATTAACTCCTGAAAAGGCTCATACACATTGTTTCTTGTTTTTCATTCTTACAGGTAAGTCTGGGATTCGGCTGGAGTGGAAAACAAGAGTTCAAATTGCCCTTGGTGCTGCAAGGGGTCTGGCTTACCTTCATGAATTAGCTGATCCACCCATAATACACAGGGATATAAAGTCCGGTAACATTCTCCTGGATGAGAATCTAAACGCCAAAGTTTCAGATTTTGGTCTTTCCAAACCCATTGTCCGAAGTGACAAGGTCCACCTTACCACTCAAGTCAAAGGGACTCTTGTAAGTCGTTTGAGTAATATAACTGTTTCAATATTAGGAGCAATTCATGTCAAGCATGATAAAAACCTTCCCCGTGTGGCAGGGCTACTTGGATCCAAAGTACTATATGACACATCAGTTGTCAAAAAGGAGTGACGTTTATAGCTTTGGAGTGTTGTTGTTAGAGATAATCACCGCAAGGGCGCCAATTGAACAAGGCATACATATTGTGACAAGGGTGGCGTCAAAAATGGACAAGGAGAAGGATCTTTATGGCCTTGATGAACTGCTAGATCCTGTACTTGGGTTAACTAGTAGACCAGGTGGGTTTGATAAGTATGTGGACTTAGCAATGAGCTGTGTTGAAGAATCTGCAGATGCTGACAGGCCTACCATGAGCATGGTAGCCAAAGAACTGGAAAACATAGCACATCTGGCTGGGGTTGACATCGATACGTGGTCTAGCAGAGATGGTCCTCGTGCTGATCCCCATGGTTCTGAATCCTCCGACGCTGACAATAATGGCTATTCATTTTCTGAGATAAAACCCAGGTAAAAGTAAGCAAATTCGAGCACTGTAAATTGTATGCAACGAATGTACAATTTCTAGTGTGTTGTAGGAGGGAAGCCGTGCAAGATATGACATGCATGGGATTAATGTGCATTCTTGAAGCTATGGAACTAATACGGTTCTCCACTAAATTTCTCACCTCTAAGTTAGGCATCTTTAATACGTGTTTAAGTAGGTATCTTCTTCTTGGTTGTGCTTGTTGCATGTTGTGAGCAGTTTGTTAGCCACACTGGCTGCATTTTTTGTTTTCTGCTTTAATTAATAAAGGTGTGATATTTGCCACACCGACAGATGACTCTGTTCCCCAGTGCTTGACTACATAAAGAGAACAATCTGAACGAATTCTCTCAGTACATTAACTTTCAACACCATTGCCATCATGTACATGGTTTTCTTCGGAGGAATATCAAAGAACGTGATTAAGTTCTTAATGGAGTAAAATAGTGTCCAGCCACCTGCAGCAGTTTCTTCCCATCACAAAGTTTATTTTCTATTCCTTTTGGTCCTGTCAAAAAAAATGGGGGAGCTGTCTACTATCAAACCCATTGGGAAGGATGCGGAATTGGAGACACGGCAGTGGGGCGTCAAGCAAGTGTGGAAAGCAATAGTGCGGATGATTGATGCAGGAGGTTGCTGGTTGTGGTATTGTTGCTGCTGCTGCTGTTATTATTGCTGCTACTGTTGGTACACTTGCTTGGCTACAGAGAACATACATGATAATCACTTGTGAGGTTATTTCTGCATTCTACTCGATGGAACTAATGAATGTGTAGCTTAGTTTTTGATGGTCTTTTTAGTGTTGAGCATTAATCCTTAAAAACATCTTTTACCCATAAAAATCTAATGTGAGGTTGGCTAACAAAAGGGTAAGCTCTGTCAACCAGAGCTTGTGCCGAGTACAACATGATCAAGAATGATATGCTGTGAGATAAGGGAATTTATCACTGTTGATAAGGGGTTTATTTTATTCTCTAAATGGAGATAGGACTACTCATCTTATGGAATGAAGCCGACGACAATCTAATGAGGAAAGACAAGCACCATAAAGACAACCATGGCAAGATGGCAGGAGCTTACCAAAACTCATATATCTCTTTCGCCTATAGCTAGAGAGCTAGCTTGAAGTTATACACATGGATGCATGGTCCTCTCTCGAGGCAAAAGGAGAGAATAGGAGATGGGACTCCAGGAATCAACTTGTAGTGCAAAATAGCCTCGAGTTCGAGTACCATTGGCATAGAGAAACACACGTTGTCTTCTCCACTTTGATTCTCATCTTTTAGCTGTCCTACAAAGCGTTCCATCTTTCTCAATGTTTCCGTTTGGTTCATGTCCTGCAAAGCCTGTTAGTATAGAAAAAAAATTTCATCTGTGGCTGCGAATTTATTAACGAAACGATGCCATCAAATTATAAAGTGAAGAACTACGCTACAATATTCAGCGAACGGGAATGTTCAATGTAAAGATAGCTATTTCTAATGCCATACGTTATATGCCTGCTTGCTTCTTGTTTCTCATTCTTATTCAATCTACTAATGAAAAAGGAGTCTCATGTAACAATCTGAAGTTAACCCGATTGTCCAATCATTGCTTCTTCTTCTTCTTTTTCTTCTTCCACTTAATGCCCAAGGGTGTTGATGCATAGATCCCAAACTTAACATCTGTACAATTATAAATGATAAAAATTTCGATAGTAAGATGTCTTTCCTGACACCAACATTCCTCCTTTATCCAATCATCGTTCTAATGTATAAAAAAAAATCAAGAATGGTTGATTAGTGACGTTTTTCCCATTCTACTTTGTATAAACAAAGTCTTTTATTTTGAGGCATAGTGTCAGGGTAGGTTCCATGTATTCACTAATCTAGGCACATATGCTAAGCTTTACTTTTTAGTGATACTAAACCTTGCCCTAGGTTGATGATGGAATGCAAACCTTTAAAAACAAACGCAATAGGAATAGATAGATTTATATATTCCCAACTCAAGCTAACTAGTTGCCATCCATCCTTCACCACTGAATCTGATTCCCTCCAACTGACACCAAAGGATTCACAAAAAAGAATATAGTAATAATTCACAGGTTGGGTCGATCGATGACACGTCGAAATTAAATTCAAGAGCTATATATCATCCAATCAGCAAATCGAGAAAAGCTTAAGTATATATAAATATATAATAATAAAAGTGAATTCCATTCCCATCAAATATTAATCAACCAGAAAACAAGCAAGAAGATGATGAAGAAAGAAGAAGAAGAAAAGCAAACAAGTGGTTGTGGTCATGACTGATGTTTAGGCCGAATTTGACAATTCAATAACATATTACTTTGCTGATAGGTTTATAAAGGGGATCTTCATCTCTGATCATGTGGATGCTATCCTCAGTGTCCCTTCTCTGGTGAGGCAATTGAAGGATCGTTGCAATTGGTTAGATGCTTCAAATGAGAATTTTTCTGTTATAGTCCTTGTCATAGTAATTTTCAATGGGAAGTTTGGTGGCGTACTGATCTTACGCCAACGCTCAAACTTTTGGGTTGGAAACTTTAATGCATTTGTGTTGAATGTGAAGGATTATACAGGACACGATCAATGGAAGGCATGAGACATTAAGAAAGAGATTGCGAAGTTTACTAGGTCTCCAAGTGGGAAATTATTGCAGGTGGAGCCCTATTTGTTGGAGGATCGCCGGAGTTGGAGAGAATGACTAGAGATGAAGCAGAAGAGAAGAGGCAAATAAAATAGGAAGACACTGTAGATGAAGAAATCGGCCGATTTTACTCGAAATCGGCTGATTTAAATTGGATTGGAAGCAATTTGATCCAAAACGGGCGTCGAATCGGGTTTTTTATAAAACAGTCAATGAATCGGCCGATTCACCCCGATTCCAACGGATTGACGGTCGATTCAGAATGGGGGTAAATTGGAAAGAATCTGTTTGTATTGGTAAATGATAAAAATACTTTCGGTATGATATTAAATAAATTATTTACGTATGGGTAAAAGTGAAATCAAAATTTTAAAAACCTAAAATCTACCTCCTCGCCCCTCCCTCCGCCTATCTGCTACTGTTGATCCCTCCCTCGTCCTGTGTGCTGCCATTGACCTCGCCCCTCCCTCCGCCCTTACTTCTCCCTCCGCAGCCGCCGCCGACCCGTGTGCCGTCCCTTGCCTCTACCCCTCCCTCCACCACCGCCCCTTGCATCTGCCCATTTGCTGCCACCCCTTCCCCTCCAGCTTGTCTGCTGCCGACCTTGTGTGCTGCCCCTTGCCTCCGCCCCTCCCTATGCCGCCACCCCTTCCCTCTAGCCTCTGTTTGTAAAGTTGCAATTTTTTTAAAAAAATTTCATGCTTGCCATTTCTGTTTGTTCTAATTTGGTATAAATTTTATGCTGTGTAAATTTGGTGTTTGTTCTAGCTGCTGTTTGTTGATGCGGGTGTTGATGATGAATTAGGTGCTCATTTCTTTTTGATATGGTATGATTTTTGCTGTAAATTTTGATATGGTATCATCAATGTGCAAATTTTTTGTTTGATGTAGAGCATGATTTTTGCTGGTCTTTGGCGTTGTTATTAGACAATGTCACTGTTGATTTTTGCAGATTTGTTGACAGTTGATTACAAAGACAGTAAGGAAGCTTGGGATAATGGTGATTGCAGATGAGGTTTATGGTCATATTACCTTTAGGAGCAATCCTTTCGTGCCCATGGGGACGTTTGGATCCATTGCTCCAATTTTGACGCTTGGGTCCTTATCTAAGAGGTGGATGGTTCCTGGGTGGTGGCTAGGTTGGCTTGCAGTGACAGAGCATAATGGCATTTTGAAGAAAAACAAGGTGTTTCTGAGCTATTCTCGTTCCTTGGTTGTTAATTCAGTTTTGGTAGTAAGGCTATTTAGGATTTACGTTCTTTTGCATTCATAGTTGTAAATTGTAATGTAGTAGTTTGTTGTATATGCTTGTTGCAGATTCTTGATTCCTTCCAGGGGTACCTTAATATCTCATCTGACCCTCCTACCTTCATACAGGTTTTTGATTATTTATATTATTATGAACTCTGTGTTTGTTGTCATGATTATTCAAACTATTGGTGCTTGTAGATTGAATGCAATTTAGACATTTTTTTGGTAGCAGCATGTTTTGAAGTGAAGGTCTCTCTGTTTTTCTACTCAGTTGATTATCAATAATAGTAAAAAATTATCTTAAAATAGTTTTTTTGTGAACACGTCATTGATATTTTTCCTGTGAAGATGAGGATTGTCACTTAAGTTCTTGATGCTTTGGTTATCTTGGAAGTGATTTCTTCTATGTTTACTATATTATTTTAATAATGTTCATAATGCATGTTCTAAAAGCTGTCATAAGACTTTCTATGGTGGACAATTTTTATTTAACTATAGCTAATGAACAACAGTACATGATCATGGTTTGTTGTCTGATGTTAGTGAACCCTTTTGGTAATGTGACTTGAATTACCATTAAGTTTGGTTGATCCTCAATGTCATCTTGGTCTAATTTGATTAGGCTGCACTTCCTCAAATTCTCAATGAAACAACAGATGAGTACTTCAGAAAGATAACTCAAACATTGCAGCAAACATCCGACTTATGTTACACCAAATTAAAAACAATTGACGGCCTTACTTGCCCTCATAAACCAGAAGGTTCCATGTTTGCAATGGTCAGAAAATATTATATTTATAAATAAACGTGGTTTGTTTTTTCTTAATTAAAGATGACTTTGAGTTATCAGCTTATTTGAATTAATAACTTATGCTATATGCATGCTTAATGTAGGTCAAACTCAATTTGGCTCTTTTGGAAAAAATAGATGATGATTTGTATTTTTGCTACAAGCTGGCCAAAGAAGAAAAAATTATCATTCTGCTAGGTAAGATAGTTGCAAAATTAACATTTTTCATCAACGATTCTTCTCTTGTCTTATAAACGTATATAATTTTTATTTTGGGGTGGGGCACATTTCCCAATAATTTTGTGATATAATAAAATCTAAACATACTAGTTTTTGAAAATTGTAATTTTTGATGATAAATAGTAATGATTTTTTGTACTTGTATTAAATTATAAAATTGTATATTTATATTGAAAAATTTTGTAATTATATATTTCATGTATTTATATTATAAATTATTAAATTTTTTTATATGACCGATTTGAATCGATTCAATTGAATTAATTTTTGACCGATTCAATTGAATTAATTTTAGACCAATTTAATCTGATTTAGCGATTTTCTGAAAAACCGATTCTAATTCTAAATTTTATTTTTACAACTATAGCAGTTCCGAGACAACTTTTTATGCCGTCTCTCTTGCTCTTCTTTATCTAACCTAGTTTACGAGATTAGGTGAAAAGATAGATTTTTATTTTTTGTTGAGAGATGATTGTAGGTTGCGGATCTTTTGCAATCTTATTTTAGTTGACTGAAAAGAGAATATAGTAAAAGCTTTTATGGGTGTAGGACTGAAAGAGAATATAGTAAAAACTTTTAATCGTGTGGTCAGCGATTTTTGATTCTCAAAAGAAGATTCTCGCGTTAAATCTGTATTCGTTGGGTTTGATTTTATCCCTGTCTTTATTATTAGTACTACACCCATTGTTAATTGCTGGAATTCACCGTCAATTTAGCAAAAGTAGTAATCCCTCGCCTCGGGCGAATACGATTTCCGGCGGCGGCGACAGAAACCGGAGAGGTAAGATTCTGAATCCTTTTGCTCGGATTAATCTCGACCTTAGTCCGGAAGAGCGGGATTCCCGCGAAATTTCCCCGAGTTCCCTCGAACAGAGGGGAAGCCATGAATTTTGTTACGAAGTGAATGAAATTGAAGTATGACGGCGCTGTTTATTCTTTAGCTGAGTGGTGCTAAGTATTTGTCTTTTTCAAAACGAAATCTCTCCACAGAAACAGGCAGTCTTTAACACTCTGATTGATATTTTCTTGTTGTTTCTGTTCTTTCCATTTGTATCAGATGCTTCTTATGGGTTCTATAGACTACAATCATTTCTAAGTATTCGATGCATTGACTTTTGTCAGCTATCAAAAGTTGGAATTTTGTGCTTCTTGCATGGCGTTCGAGTCAAGTGCGCGGGGCGACTATCAACCTGAGAGCATTCTGCAATCAATTTGCTACAAAAATGGCTCCTTGCAGCTGTTAGATCAGGTTCGTTCTGTGTTTTGTTCAGGTTCCCTTGCAGGCAGCTATTTGATCAGGTAGTTATTCCCGTGCATAGATTTCAGTTTAGCTATTTTCATCTATATGACTGTTGATGTGGTTCAGATAGTTGTGAACTAGAACTTTTTTAGCCATACACGATGTATAACAAAGACTCAGAAGATTAAGAAATTTATTGTGTCATCAATTAGAGACACTTGATTGGTTTTTTACAAAGAATGAATACTATAACTCAACAGCTCGGATAAAAGATCTGTCAATATATTGACAGTTTTGAGATGCTCTATTTACTAGAGTTCTTAACGATATATCTGCTGCCTGTCACTGACATCAATCTCAAAAATACGATTTCTCAATAATTTGCAGAGACGGCTTCCTCTTGAAACAGTATATTTAGATGTCAAAGATGCCACAGATGGATGGTAATGGTTTTGGTTCTTTCATTTTCATGTACGTTAATTTACCTCTACTTTTTTGTGGTTTTAATTTGCTTGGAGCTTGTTGCTGCAGGAATGCCATTCGAGATATGGTTGTCCGTGGTGCACCTGCAATTGCAATTGCAGCTGCTCTCTCCTTGGCTGTTGAAGCTGTCAACATGGAGTCCTTTTCTGGCACTTCTGTGGATGCTGCTGATTTCCTCGTTAAGAGGCTTGAATATCTTGTTTCCAGGTATTTTCTGTTAATCAGGTCCTTAATGTTGATCTTGTATCTTATTCTGTACTATCAGATTTTTGGTACTTGTCCTTGATGTCACTATACAAAATATTTCTTCATCATTTTCAGCCGGCCAACGGCTGTAAACCTATCAGATGCAGCTAATAAGCTAAAATATATTGTAAAACAAGCTTCCACACATGATGCAAACCCAGCTTCTGTTTTTGAGGTGGGCATTTTTAATGATTTCCACCCCCTTTGTACTGATGTGAATTATGTATTTGTTTCTAAAATCTGAAGTTGGGGCAGGTTTATGTTAAAGCAGCTGAAAAGATGCTTGTAGATGATGTTGCTGACAACAAGGCTATTGGATCTTATGGATCGGCTCTTATTCAGTCCCAGTCAAAGAGTCCTCAAAAGCTATCTGTTTTAACCCATTGTAACACTGGAAGGTTTTTATCAAATATTTATACTCTTAATTTAATTTTGTATTTCTGATGGAACTTCAGATTAACTGTTCTTTTCCCTCTTAAGCCTTGCAACAGCTGGATATGGAACAGCCCTAGGTGTCATTCGTTCACTTCACAGTGAAGGGGTTTTAGTTATGGCTTTTTGCACAGAAACAAGACCTTTCAATCAGGTGAATATCTGGCTTGTATTTTGGTTTCCAATCACCAATTAGAAGGCTTGCTGCATCACGTTGCACACAATTTGCTTATTTTCTTAAACCTTTTTGTATGTCTTCCCTGACTCAAATTGGTAGTTAATAGGTTGGTTTATTAACCCCTAAAGTTTTACACTATTAGTTCTTTAATAATGCTATCGATAGCCAACCTATAAAATGAGTCACATCCTTGGCGACTCTAATACACATTCCGATGCTTATTTGTTCAGAGTATGTTATAGACTATACCCTTTTGTCATACTTGCCGGCATTGCCGCTACCTGAGATGAGATCAATATTGTTTTTGTTGTACTCAGGGATCTAGGCTTACTGCCTTTGAATTGGTCCATGATAAAATTCCAGCTACTTTGATAGCTGATTCTACTGCAGCTGCGCTAATGAAAGCTGGTCGTGTGAGTGCAGTCATAGTTGGTGCTGATCGTGTTGCTGCTAATGGTATCTGCTAGATGATGTTTGTTCTTAGTTTCTAATATATGAATGGTTTGTTGATCCCATTCAATTGTTCTTATTTATGTTCGCATTTTTAGGGGACACTGCAAACAAGATTGGAACGTACAATCTTGCTGTCTCAGCAATGCATCATGGTATTCCATTCTACATTGCTGCACCCTTGACTTCCATTGATCTATCTCTTTCTTCTGGGGATGAAATTATCATAGAGGAAAGATCTGCCAAGGAATTGCTGCATTCTCGTGGAGGACTTGGTGAGCAAGTAGCTGCGTCCGGAATTTCAGTATGGAACCCTGCTTTTGATGTTACACCGGCTAATTTGATTACAGCTATCATAACAGAAAAGGTTGTCTTTCTCTCTTTTTCCTCCACATTAAGTGATCTCACTCCTCTATCTCCTCTGTTAGTATAGTAGCTAACCTTTCTCGTATTGATGATCAGGGCGTTATCACAAAGGCTGGAAATGATGATTTTGACATCAAGGCTTTCATAGATTCTAAGCGCCAACTCTGAATTAAGCTATCGTTCCTGCTATTTATGTGTGTCTTTTTGGTGTGACGAGTATCAACTTTGAAAAAATAAAAGAGCTCTCCCTCTCTGTCTTTTTCATGAATCATGTTATCATGTTTTCACACCCTTGCCGTCAGGGTGGCAGTAATGTAGTATCTATAAAATTTTAATTATTTTAATTAAAATGCTAATAATATATCTGAGAAATCTAATTCAAATATGAGTAAATTATACCAACTTTGAATATATAATGTAAGACTTCTAATTGCACTAGACTCGTACTCTCATGATCTAAAATGGCGTTGTCTCATCATTAAAAAAATGAAATTTCTGAAATTCGTGCAATGTAGCAGAAACCATAGATAAGCTTATTCCATGAGCCAGTCAATTTTGATGAGCCATTTATTATAGTTTTAAGAAGCCTTTGGTGGCAGCTTTCCCTCTATAAAAGACGTGAAGAGGGTCAGACCCCTGGCTGGCTGGTAGCTCGGTACGAAATGTCCGGACCCCCTCACTGTCACAAATGTGAGCTTATCGTATCCAACTGCATAGCCTCCAACCTGCACCCACAAAATGTTATCACTTGATAAGGCTATATACACATTTGCTTATATAATGTTAAATGTTAATGTTCTTCAAGAGATCAAGATCATGCCTCCTCATCAGCAATCCATGGGTACCAAGCTGTCTTAATCGAGGGATTGATTTTGTCTATGCACAACTTAGTTGCTGTGACCGGAACTATACCGTCAATGTCTCCGCTGCACCAAAATATGGCATTCATATAACCAATTGATCATCAATCAATCACTGTTTTGTGGATATATATATATATATATATAAGTATAGGATGAAGAGAAGATAGATGTAAAGCAATCCGAGAATCAGAAAGATCAAACATCAAGAAATCTTAATGTTTTCGCTTGATCTAATGAACTTGCCTGTATATCCAGACGCTAATGTTAGACTCCATCAGTTCTTCGATGACAGGCAAAACCGTAGCCGGCCAATCATTCCATGCGGCATGTATCTCATCACTAACCATAATCAAGAAAAAAATGTAAATAGGTATACATCAAAACATACAAAATGTATCTTATAAGCAACAAAATTGATTATCGGTCTTTTAAGAATCGATCATACTTGCAAGTTTCCCAAGGACCTGGAAGATCACCGGTAACGTTCGCATGCAAGGCAGCTTGAACCTCAGGAATATTCAAGTACGAAAAGATGTAGTTATCTGTGCAGGGATCAAATCCACCCTGTTGCCGAGCAACGGAAACATTGATTAATATAGAGTGAACCAAATTAGCATGCAACACAACAAATTATATGCAGGAGATGAGATAACGAGTCTCACCCAAGTGACATTAGGGGAGCCACAGAATGGTGCATATATGTTATAGATGTAGACATAATACCACACTAAGTCGTCTGCTCGACTTAAATAGGCTTCGCAGACATCAGATGGATTAGTGAAATTTTGGCAGTTCAATCGAATTCCTTCGTAAATAATATCAGGAACGAGTGCATGAGACCAAAAGAAGTCATATTGTCCCTTTGTATTTAGTTCATCATCAACCCACGGATTACCAATCTGTAGATAACCAAATCATGTTAAGTGAAAGTCATTTACAATATTGTACAATATCGCATAATTGGCTATATTTTAAAAACTGTTAAGGACTTACGGCAATTCCTTTGAGGTTGATGACGGTTTGGTTGGTGTTTTTGTTGTTATGAAGAATGAGTTGAGCAAGCTCTGGTACATAGTGCCCACCGTAGCTCTCCCCAGTGATGTAGAAGTCTCTGGTCTTGTATTGAGGGAACCTTTCTAGCCAGTTGACGAGGAAGGTGTAGGTGTCGTCGGCAGTCCTCTTGTCGCCGCTTAAATGGTAATCTGAGCTTGTGTTTGAGTAAGAAAACCCAACGCCGGCAGGGGATTCAAGGAATAGCACGTTTGCCACTGTAACAAGTACTTATACCATGCATTAAGGTTCATCCAAGTTTTAGCTAAGAGCTCTATATAAACATGCAAGCTGAGTACTATATGTTGAGCTCAACCATTGCTAACTTTTTACGACCTTTGTTCCAGGCATAGGGATTCTGGTAGAGAGTTTTGCCGTCGCTATTGACTCTGAACGGGCCCAACTCCATCATTGCTCCTCCGCCAAGGGACGAGCAACCAGGTCCTGCATGACAATATTTATGAGAACATATATATATATATATAAACCTTATTGTTTATCATAATTTTCAAGAGCTACCATGTATCTCAATTACTAATTCACCTCCATTTAGCCAAAGTACAAGAGGTTTGGAGGACGAGTTGTCTGGGGACTCAACGAAGTAATAGAACAATGCTCTCCCATGAACAGGCTCCACTGTCACGTACCCTGCATACTGATCAAAGTTCGCTCCATCAGGTTGCCCCGGTAATTTGGTTATCTTGTCTGCTTCCATCTTCCCTTCTTGGGAGCCCAGGTAAACAGGGGAATAAGTCTGAGGGCCTGATTTGAGTGACGCCCAGGTTGATGCAATTGTGTTACCTGGCTTCAATCTCTTGTTCCTCCCAATGAAGTTGCCTAGTGGAGTACCATATCCTAATTTACCCCGGCCATGAGCATTAGAGCTTTCCGCAAAACACCCGACAACGAAAAGAAATATTGCCAAGAACTTCATTGTTAATTCTTACTCCAGCGATCTGCTATATTAGGCAGTTCTACGTACCGGGCACAAATTTGTAGGGGAAGCTTGTTGTATTTTTTTAAATGTTTAGATAGTATGTTAACATACTATCGTTGTTATTATCGTTGCCCAGCTCCATGCCGGCTAAGGTGCAATCGAATTCTTGCTAAGTCAAATATTTTTTAATCTGAATGCAGGTGGCATCTTCTAAATTTGACGTGTTAGGAATTTGTACGCACTGCGTAATTGATAAATGTCTTGAACCTTGAAGTCGTCAATGATGAGCAAACTAAAATTGAATATGTTACTTTCCGATCTGGTTTCTTTTGCATACAAACACAATGCACGTAAGATATGTATGTATTCTCATTGTCGAGGGTAACGAAATTCGTCGCTAGTCTTTGGACATACCAAGGCAGGTTACATAAACAGTCCAATCCATGTTGGTATTATCATTGTCTGTTGCCGAGAAATTGTAAAAGGAATAATTCACCCGTGGATGATGAACAATATTTCGGTTTGAGAGTGATACTTTTGTATGGTAGTCCCATGTTCTGCCTACTCAGAATATCGGTAAAACTTCCAGCAAGCAAATAAGAAACACAAATCAGAGGGATATCGGAAAGCATATAGTTTTGAATCCATAATATTCCATATACAGATCGAGAACATTAATATGAAATCAGAAAAATTTTACCAGAGATACAGATAGAGCTTGTAAATAAATACAAGAAAAAAACTATACAACTTCGGCCAACCAAACAAAATTTGAGGGGCTCGTTTTAATGTAGACATCCAAGTAAGGCAGCGTCAAAAGCAAGCCTGACCTCAATGGCTAGGCACGCAGTCAAGAAGCCGGAAAAGATAGAGATGAAGGAATGAAAAACATTGTCGACAAAAACTTTCCCTTTCTAATATCTACATAAACCATGCGTTCATGTTATTCTCTTTGTACAGTGATAAGCATGACACAGGACTGTACAAATGAATATATGGGCTAATAGTCAGGCAACTCCGTCGAGACTTAATGGTCCTTTTCACGGCCCAGGTATCATCATCGGTTCACAACCAAGTACGAGATTGAATGAAGGCAAAAATCTTAATTTTTTTGACCTTTTCATGCCGAATCCTTTCAAGCTCTGCTTACATCCTGTGCCATTCAATCTCGGGAGATTCTGATTTCAGCAAACCATTTCCTGGTTAAGAAAAAAGGTTAGTGAACAGAAAAAAGATCCAGAAATTTTGAATCTAATCACAACACTTGCATATAGTTCGTAAGAGAAATATCACATCACTAACCTTATACCGTTCATCATGAACTCTTAAAGCCTCGGTTATGCTTTCAACCCATCTGCGATGACAAGATTTTCATAAGTGATGATTGTAGTAAACAGATTTCATGATTTTTGGAAGCAAACAGATTTAAATGTGCAAATCCAACCTAATATCATTGTTATGATTTCCAACAGTTAAGAATAACTAAAAAATACAATAAATATTATGGCACAAGAGGTATAACTTTATTGAACATGATATAAATCCACATAACATTCAAGAACAAGGAAAATATCATGTTACAAACATTTTTCTCGTGTATGATACTAAGTTCCTGAAGATACAGCCACATTAGAAATTAAACTTCATCTTCTTCATGTTAAAGTAGATACCAGGACCAGAACAAATTACTCCTCACATATCAGCATGATTCATAAAGCATTGATAGGATTAACTACTAATCAAAGCATGGGAGGATATATGTCATACCCCTCAAGCCCAGGATTTGGTGGATGGTATACGTTCTTCAATCCTAATAACTTAGCTGCTGAGGCAGTTGTCTCACCAATGCAAGCGACAGCATTGTTCCACTTTTCAGATTCTGGAATTAGATTAACCCATGCCCTGCACCAACAAGAGCCAGAAATAATCACCAAGATTCTTCTTTATATAAAGAGATGCATTAAACCCAGATGATATACACGATATGATGCCCCGAAAGAAGCTGATTTTTATTCTTTAAAATTGAACTCAAAAGAGCTTCAGCAGCATGTGCCACACATCACAATAAATCTAGGTTGTACATGTTAAGAATCAATTGATTTAACAGACTTTGATCTCAACTACTCGGATTAAGCAAGCTCACATCAATGATTCATCTTACAAAGTTTAGATCAATGTTTCAGATTAGAAGCACCATAGTCTTTCAACACACAAAATCTATCTGTATTTTACCGTCAAAACAGTTTTATTCTTATCTAGATATTTTCTAACGACCCACTCTTTAAGTGGTAATTTTCGGATCTTCTCCTGATTACGAGTAGTTGTAAAAAACAGGTATGAGCATGTGGAGCTTTGTTAAATTTTTCCATAGCACTACAATAACCGATGGGAATATGTTAATAACCAAAAGAAAACTACATAAAACAATCCCAATAAAAAAACGCACCTTATTGCAGAAGGAGAAGCCACTGAAACAACTGGACTAGAAAGAGCTTTTTCTAGTATAGACCTTTCCACATTTCTGACAGGTACCTGCAAACACCACATGAGAATGCAATTAACTTCTTGCACTTGTTTAGTTAATTGGAAATTTGTACCCTTAATCATTTCCACCATCATCAATGCTGTTAACCTTTATTTTTGCTAGGTTAGGGCCGATGGCATGCTATTATACCACCAATTTACTTGCCAAAATGATGGATTGAGAAATGTCATAAGCTAGTACATCATGCCGACCTTGAAGCATTACTCAAACTAGGAAATGATGAGATGAGCACTATGAAATTGTATGCCCCGAACAAAATCTCTCAGAAAGGTCAAAAACAAAATGAATTTTTGAGAGGCACTGATGTCATCAAAATGAGGTAACAAGGGACATCAATATAGAAGCTTACCGTAGAATATGTGTTCAGCCTCGTAACACAGAATCCCCTTCGTAGCAACCCTTCTTCTGCAGTATGAAAACATGAATTTACTTCTCTGGCTAGCGGTAAAAACAATTACCAATGTAGTCTTGAAGATTGTCAGCGCAATAAAATACTTGAAAAATTACGTGCAGCAAGTTTAACTCCTCTTCTAGAATGATCAGAGACTTCAAAAAATTAGAAAGAATAAAACACGCACTAGAAAAGAAATTCAAGGCCATAAATTCTTTATGATTCTTACAGAAAATATGCATTGGATCTTAAAATTCTAGGACCAGAACTTACACAAAATGGTAATTATCGTTAAAAATCAGAAAGCAGTGCATGAGCATTACCTATTTCATTTCCAGCCTTCACTGAAGCAGGATAGAGAACAGTACAAGTCTGATTGCCTTGCTTAGGAAGTTCCAACGCTAAGACTTTGCCCGTAGCTAATAGTACACAAAAAATCAGAAATAAATATCATAGCAATCAAATTGCCTACAATTGTATCTAAAATCATTTAAAATTAGAGTTATAAAGTAGTCAAAAGAGCACATTAGGAAACAATAGAATATCATGCAAACCAAAGGCAGTGGCCACTGGAAGTTAAGGTACTGGTGTGGTCGACAAAAAACGAATCTTTAAGCTTAAAGGGGCATAGTTTTGTCCAGCACATTTCATCTAGTTAATAACATATTAATAAATAGAGTAAGTTTGCGGTGGTGTTAGAAAATAGATGATAGTTTTAAAAAATATACCATTTTTTGAAGAGTGCAGGGAATTAAGGGCCTCATCAACCAACTAAAACACTAGAAGTTGCTTATATTTGCACAAGTACTACACACAGTTGTTCAATACCTTTTGAGGGACAAAATTCAACATTAAGAGAATCTTGGTGTGATTTCACATTTTCAAAGATACTAGCAGTCCCAGCACCAACAACAGCGATTCGAACTTTTGGTTTCCCTGCAGACCTGATATGACCACTCCAGATAACAAATGAATCAACTGTGGCTAAAGGTAAATCTCTTTGGTTATTTTAAAGGGAGAGACTTACTTCCATGCATTAAGAAAGACTGCAGCTGCTTCAGGTGACGATACAACAATCCAGTCAAAGATGGTGGCTGCAAGTTGATAGCACCGTGAACAATACAGCAGCAACATAAATTGTTATAGCTAATCATATAGAGCTCAGAAGACGGAGAGGCTGCAATGTTTTTTTCTATTTGAGACAATACTTGAATAAGCAATCGTAACAAGCCTCTCCATGATTGAATGAGCAATTGTAACAATACTTAAATGGAGCTCAGGTGACTGACTGCCCCAAAAAATTATCCATGATAAGAAGAAACCGAGAGAAATCCATAGCCGAAGAAAATCTGGCCGTCATTGGAGGTATCTCAAAAAGATTCAACTTTCTAACACTCGTAGGAGGCTTTTGCCTAGAAAAAGAATAGCTTAAAGATAGTCGCACCTTTTGAAAATCGATTTCAATCAAGAGGGCACAGTAACAAATAGAACTAGCTCCACTACCAGTCGACCAGGATAAAAAAATCTACATATTTATATATTTGCCTTTTATGCAAATAAACAATAAAACACCCATTAATTCGCATCCTAACCTCATAAAGTAAAACTTGATAAGGTAAAAATTTTGCTCCCCTAAAAAAAATATTTCGGGACAATCCGGAGTCTGGAAGTGCATGAACATAACCTACATCTAATATTGTAACATGCCATCTACACACCGTGTCTGGACACCTATTTGAAGTCGAATCCAACTCCAACTAAGTGAAGGTTACGAAGAACTGAACAGACTGAAGGAGTAAACCATAAGAACTGACTTTGTAGCCATTACCACTCAACAAAGAATTCAGTTTGTTGGAATCAGGTCCTTGCGTGTGCTCGATGAGAGGCACCTCCAAACACCGAATGCCACGAGCTTTCTGAAACAAATCAAGTAAAATAAAAATAAACGCATAAATAACTAACTAGGAAGGATTCGAGCAGAGCAATTAATGTCACATTTCACATCTTATTAAAAAATAAAATTTTTAAAAAAAAAAACAAAACAGCCAACAAAGTGCTCTGTTTTCTAAAAGGCCTAAAATAATATTTTTTCCAGAATTAAAAGATAAAAAGAAACAATCTTTGGAACCAAATTAGCTCATTATCACATGGCCAACAACAACCACATTTGCAAATCGACCAAACAAAAAAAATTTACTGGAACATATCAGAAACTTCTAGAAAAGAGCAGAAACTGCATCAAAAGAAATTCTGAAAAAAAAGTAGAGATATACGTATATATATATATATAGAGAGAGAGAGAGATGCCTACGAGGGCGGTGACAAGCTTGGCATTCTTGCCGCGCTCCCTGGTGACGACGACGCGGGGAGGAGAGAGGGAGAGGGAGAGGGAGAAGCGAGCTCGGAAGAAGGAGGAGGAGACGGCTGCCATGGCGAAGAAATGAGATGGCAATTCTGGTGGTGGGTGGCGGAGAAACGTGTAAGAAAGAAAGGCCGTCTCTCGCTCTCTTCCGCCCTTTCTCCTCCTTCCCACCGCTATTCCGCAGACACCTGTTTCCTCCTTTTGTACGGCCCCGTCTTTTACACCATTCTTAGCTATAATATATCTTTCCTTCTTTTTTATCTTTTCTCTTATTATATACACGTATATAATATATATACGATGATAAGTGTAATTTAACTCAATAATAGGGGTCTTTAAATAGGTGTACCATTATGACTTATTAGGTGGGTGGGTCCCGATTTCGTGTGTATCTAATTTGAAATAGTTTTGTGTGGTATTCATATTTGAATTTTTTGGATATATAATATAATAAAAAATATTTGGATTATGATTAAATAATATTTAATAAAATCATATTTTAAAATATTTGAAATAATTTATTATTATTATTTTTCTTTATCTTTATATTAAAATTTTATATTATTTTAGTCCTGAATTGGGTTGGATGCCCATTGGGTACGGGTTTGGTAGATTTGATACGATTTGACAAATAAAATTAATATAATATTTAAATTTGAGTTCAGATTTTCGAATTCACGTACGAATATACCTATATTTGATATATATATATATATATATAGAGGTGCTGGTATGTGCTACTTCGAGTCGGGATGAAGTAAAGTTTTTATTACGAAATTATTTTATTTTTAAAAAAATTATTTTGTAACAAAAACTTGACTCAAGTCGGGATCGAGTCAAATTTTTATTACGAAACTACCCTCCCATGTTTCTTCCCCCTACCCCTATTTTGGGTCGCCACCTCATCACTGGCGACCTCACCGCCGACCACCCTCTAGTCAATGTTGTCGCCACCTCAGGGGTGGGTGGGCCAACGGGAAAACTTGCGGCGACGGCCGGGCCTTGGCGACCATGAGTGGGCGGAGCGCATTGCGATTGGGGTGGCGCCCAGGGTAGGGGAAATGCAAGGGGGCATAGCTGCAGGCGGGGGCAAAGGGGGACCAGGGCTGTGGACAGGGTCGGGGAGGAGGGGGCAGGGCCGGGTTGAGGAGGGCAGCAGAAACTGGCAAGGGGAGGGCGAAAAAATAAGTAGGAGAAAACGGGGTAAATGCGGGATCATGTTTTGAGCCCTTGGATTTTGATCCAACGGCCCAAACAAAAGTGCACTGCATGCATTGCCAAAACAAGGACAGTCAAGATCTGCAGATCTTAAAAAAACACTCCACTCCTCCTCCCCCATCACCGCCGCGCCACCGTGTTCTCTCGCGACCCCGCCCGTGTCGCCACGCCCATGCCCACACCGCCATGCTCAACGCACCGCTGCTGTTCTTCCTTGCCGCGCCCACGCCAACGGGTGTTGGCATGACAGAGCTCATCGGTAATGCAGACGGGGCGCGAGGGCTTGAGAGCGGCTAAGGATGCAGGCACGGGAGCACGAGGGGCAGCAGTTGTAGCAAGGGAGGTGGTGGGAGGAGGAGGAAAGTTTTTTAAGAAAGCAGATCAGGGCCGCCAGAATATATCCGACGGCCCAAAATGTAGCATGAAAAATTTCTTGCAGTCGCCCTAGGGTATCTTTTTCCTCTCTCTCTCTCTCTCTCTCTCTCTCTCTCTCATATATATATATATATATATATATATATATATATTATTTGAACCAATCCCTAATGTAACTCGTCTTGATTTAGGATAGTTTAAAGCTAAGTTAAGTTCGATCGGCCTAATGTTTGGGCTCAATAAAAGTTCGACTTGAAATCAAATAAAACTTAAGCTTTTGTGCCTGCCTAATTTGGCTCGACTTAGAATTTAACATAGTGAACTACATACAACATAAAAAATAAATCCCAAATCTACATATCTTTTGCAAGATAGTCAAAATTAAATAATGGTCGACATGTAGTTCAATGTTTTAACATGCTAGATATATTTTCTAAGCTTTACACATGTTACACCCAAATCTGAAGTAAAGAACATCAACCACTAATTCACACTAATCTCAACACTAAAAAATCTAGAATTTACCTCATATCCTAAGTAGAATGGGGTCTGAGGACCACGAGTGACCTTGAAAATAATCACACTAACCAACTAACAACCACAAATCAAATAATCAACGGCGTACGAAACCCAAAAACCACTGAATTTTTATTTTATAAAAAGAAAACGAAAATACAAATGGAACAGAAAAGGGATTTGGCGAGATCAAGGGATATTAGCAAGTAGAGAGCGCAAACTTCCGTCTCATTGCTCCAACAAGAAGGGGAATTTCATCTCAATGCTTCAACAACCCTCTCTGATGGTTGTGGCCGCGCTCCAACAGCAATAGAGGGAGGTGGGCCAGAAGTTGTAGAGAGGGTGGAGAAGGCAAATAGAAAGAGGAAAGATGGAGGAAGAAAATATTGGTTTAGTCACACGTTAGTTTCGAGGGTAGTGATTTGTATATGGGCTAATGAAAAAATTTTAAGGGTCCATTAAAATAATTTTTAGATTAAAAGAGGTTTATAATAGTTATTACAAGTTCCTTTTGATGGCTCAAACACTTATTACAAGTCCCTTTTGAGCCCTGGTTCAAAGAGCCCAACAGAGCTAGTGACACTTATTGCAAATTTTTTATAAGGATTAAAAAGGCGACACTAATTGCAAGTAACTCAAAGGGGTGCCACTTATTGCAAGTCCTTTTGAGGCTCAAAGGGCCTAACAGTAGTATCCGAGCCAGGTGACGCTTATTTCAAGTCCCTTTTAAAGGCTCGAAGGGGTAACACTTATTGCAAGTCTTTTTGAGGGCTCAAAAGGCCCAACAATAGTATTTTGAGCCAGATGACACGGTGACACTTATTGTAAGTCAATTTTGAGGGCTCAAAAGGCCCAACAGTCTGAGCCAAGTGGGGTTTACCTCATAGTAAGTTAGATAGTCAAAATTGGAATTTCCTATAATCTCATTATGCTAGTGATAACTCTATAAAAGAGTTATTATTCTTTATATTCTATATTGAGTCTTTGTCATGTATCGAGTCATTTTTACTTTAATTTTATTAGTTTAAGAGTTTATTAGATATTATTAATAAAAGAAGAAATAATTATGATTTTGGTATAAAAAGTGTTAATTAATGTAGTTCTAACATGGTATAAGAGTTAGAAGATGATCCAGAATGAATTCGGGACGAACTTGTATCGAAAAAACATAATTTGGTGTTCTCGCTAAAACCCTAGAGCTCGAGTGTTAGGATTCAGAGCGCTCAAGCATTGGCCTTGCAATTAAGAAAGTTTTTGGTTGAATCCCAAGTGCTCGAGTGCTGGCGACAAGAAAACAATTTTTTTGATTTTCCTAAGAAATTATGGTGGGCCCCACTTGTGATATTAGGTGGATCATTTATAAACTTGATTAGGGTTTTAAAAGAGAACTTTGGGGAATTAAATTTGTCATCAGATACAATAGTTTGTGTTTATTTATTTATGATGATTTACATGTGAGATAGAAATATACCCATATATCTTGGGTTACTATTAAGGGTAAAAATTAAACTATCATTTACATACACAACTTCAAAGAAATATAAAAGTTGAGTGCGGGTGCCAGTGATAAGTTTATGGTTAATTAAGAGATTGTCATGAATAATTAATTCCCGTGGTTATTGGATCTGGTTAATTAAGAGATTGTCATGAATAATTAATTCCCGTGGTTATTGATCCAAATATATTCATAGGTAAAAGTTATAACTTTAATCATATAGAGCACTAGGTGAAATTGAAAATATTAAGTTTGTCATCTTGAAGTTAATATTTAACTTGAATATTTCATGTTAGATTAGTTTAGTTTTAATTTGTAATTTAATCACTTTTTGAATTCATTTCCATTTAAATGGAATTAATTAAATTAGTTTCGGTAATTGGGAACTTCTAATACTAATCCTGGTGGGACGATACTTTCTTATCATTTTTATTACTTGATTCGGCATGTGCACTTGAGTTATAATTTCCACATTGCTAACTCTGGATAGGAGTGGTTGTTTGTTGGTCAGACATCGGACAAGGCATTGTCTATGCCGTCCACTTAACCTCGGGCAAAAAGTCAGTCGTCCACCGTCAAAATTATTAGGTCAAGTCGCTCATAGTCGGACACGGTCAAAATTTGATAAATATAAAAAATTATTTTCATCTCATATTTATTTTATTATCTCATTATTTTTTCATTATGAATATTATTTTTTTCAAAAACAACTAATATCTCACTTATATAATTGTTATCTCTTTTATTTTTCTTAGTTTCTCTAATGTCAATCAGGATAAAAATTAAAATCACTTTTTAAAAAAATATTTGAATAAAGAAATATTATATTACAATGGGGAAATTAAAAAATAAGATTAATATGAAATCTATGGCTAGATGTGTGTTAAACAAGCCATTTATTGAAATTAAAAGTTCATTAATTATTCATCTTATTGTAGGCTTAAGTAGGAGATTACAAGGAGTAAGTAAATTAATTATGGAATGTTCATCGAATGAGCCAACACGAACTGATTTAGAGAATTATTTGGACAAACCAACTATTCTTTTGTGGATAGAGTAGACAAACAATTTGATTTATTATCATGGTAAAGATAGAACATAGTAAAATATCCAATTTTGGAGAAAATTTATTCAAGATATTTTAGTCATTCCTATTTCAATTGTTTCCTCCGAATCAATATTTAGTATTGGAGAACAAACAATTTTCTCAATTAGGAATAGTTTGAGCATAAAAACACTTGAAGCTTTGATATGTACCAAAAATTGGTTGATGAGTGAATATGAAGGTAATTCATATTTTATATCGATGCATTTTCCATTTTTGATATACTTTTTAACATATGTTCTTCTCTTGATACTATGCTTTTTACTTGTAGAGAAACAAATAAGTTCATCATCAAATTTGTTTGGAACAATGAATATTGAAGAATGAGTAATACATTGATGATTGTGCCTATAATGAGCATGTGAGAATATTTAGTTTCTACTCTTCTAATATTTATAAAATATTTCTTCAAATAATTAACTTTTTGTATATTTTTTCATTTAGGTGAGCTATATTGGATGAAGAATCAATTACTAGAATATTTTGTCTTTAAAGCATATGTAATATTGGATTATATTTTGATGTCAAAGATTACTTTAAAGCTTCTATACATTGATTATTTTTTGTTTAACTTAAAAATATATACGAGCTAAATTTTGAAATTTTAATAAATTATGATACTAATTGAGGGCATTATAACTATATAGTAAGTGTTTTAATATGATTGTTGATATGAATGTAGTATTCTAAATTTTTAAATATGAGGATGACTTTTATCTTTTTCTATATAAGTCATTTTGAATTATTTTAGATATTAAATATAAATTTTATGTATAAACTTAATTAATTTTAATATATATATCTTAATTTGAAATTTTCATAGAATATAATATTAACACCACAAATATTGAAGAGAATATGTTATTGATATAAAATATCAGACACTCGGTCAGGTAAAAAATGTTCATGTTTAGTTTATTTTTATTTGGTCAATTTCGGTCTGACATGCTTCTAGACTTCAATTGGGCTCGATAATTTGGCATGCTTCAAACATCCTACATGTGTGATGTGCAGATAATTTGGATAACTTGACGAGTGTGGGCCTCACAATAAGATTGGATTATCCCGAATAGAGGTCTAAGGGGTCCAATAATAATATCAGAGCTAATGGGTTTTGCCATTGCCTCAGTTTTCCTCATTAATGTTGCCCCCTCATAGTAAGTTAGCTAGTCCAAATTGGAATATCCAGTAACCTCATTATAATATGTGAGCTCCCGCATATGTGAAGTAGAGATGATTTGGATGGTTTGACGACCGAGGGCCTCATAATAAGATTGGATTAACCTGAATGGGGGCCCAAGAGGCCCAATAGTGGTATAAGGGCCAGTGGGGTGTTTCCCTCGTGTCTTGCCTAATTGGGTGTTGCCCCTGGTTTGTTGATTCCTCCTTACTCATTGCTTCAAACCTAATTTAGTCTTAATTTTTTTATAGAAATGAGTAATCTTGATATTATTAAAATATTGCTAAAAAATCAGTGTCTAATGTTCACATATTTTAGCCTCTGGCAAAATTTAGTCTGGCTTTTAAACAATAGTATTGATTGTATTAAAATGTTGCTCAAAAAATTAATTTCTTCTTCAACATTCGCATACTTTAATATATCAACTCGATATGCGTTCAAAAGCTTTTTACTTGTGATAGTTTTCTTGATAAGCAGCTGTCTATGGTTAATTCAGTCTCCACCAGAGCGCAAAGTATAACCTAGGTACGTCAAGCCACAGACTTATAAACAAATGATAGGTGGTCAGTGGGCTAACAGTCGTCCCAAAAGGTCAAAATCTTCAAGAGAATATGTCAACCTTCCCAGCATCGATGTCGATGTACCCCAACCTTTAATCGTGACACGCACTGATCAATCCTAGATTCCCAAGAGTATTCCAATGGTCAAAATTGACTTCTCAAATATATAATTTAACAGACAGTGCAAAAAAACCCAACCCTCAAAGCTACTGCTTCAATTCTGCAAAATATATAAAATGCATTTGCAACTACATTTTGTGGTCATCTTAAAGCACAAATTGCATCAATGGTTCATGCATCTTCGGATATGAGGCAAGGTAGCAGACTGTACAGGTGAAGTAAAATTATGATTAATTATTAATTGATCATCTATTTAGTCTTCCGTTCATGTATGTTCCTCTAAAATCGATGTGGAAATTGATGGCCGCCAGTAAGCATCTTCTTTCTAATCTAGCCATGTATATTTTATGGCTTGTCTACATGACAAATGACAATATTAATTATAGACTAATTAAGAGAAGGGCCGGGTTAATTGTAGTCATAACATAATCATAATGTCAATTTGACGTGGTATTCATGATTACCAACACCAATATGTAGAGCGAAGAGAACCAAAAATAACCCTGATCAAGCTATTGCAACAATTCTGTCCATTTACAAATTAAGTAGTAAACTTTTGTGGGTTTGATCAATGGCGTCGACTTCATATGTCGCGCATATTATTATAGTTGAAACAAAATAATTTTTGCATGGTGTCTACTAAATTTTCCATACAAATATATAATTATATGATCCTCTAAAACTAAATTTGTGAAGTAAGCATTGCTTCCCATTTCTACATGTTGTCTTTGTATGTAGAGTAAAGGGACCTAAATTAATTTCTTATGGTGGAGATGAGATTTCGGTACGCAGCCACGAACCAGTTCCCAAAAATTTTTAGGTTAGAGTTTACAAAAATTCCGATTTATTTTGTCTAATATTATAACATTATTGAAAAGAGGATATCAATTACTGAAAAAATTATTTCTCTTCATGTGATTAGCGGTGATGTTACTGAAATTTTTGTTAAGGTTAAAGAGTAGGGGAATTAATTGCATCTCCTTCCTAATTAATTAAAATGGTGATCAAATATCGATTAAATGCAACACTATCACTATAAAAAATTTATTTTTCTCCACATTTCAAAAAATGTAGTGGAGAAATTCTTTTCTCCACGTCTTCTCCACCTTAATTTTCACCGTGGAGAAAAAATTAGATTTATTTTTATATTTAAAAAATTCTAAAGTTAAGTATTTGTTAATTTTCAAACTTTTATCCGGTACCAAAAATGTGGAGAAACTTTTCTCCACTCCATTTTTCTCCATGTTATATAATTGAAGAGTAATTTTCAGAGTAGAGAAAATTAAAAAATTAACACATGCACACCTTCAAATATATCCAAATATAGAAAATATATATATAGTGTTTTCCACGGTTAAAAATGACATAGAGAAGACATGGAGAAAAACGTAGAGAAAAATCATTTTCTTGTATTGCATATATATATATTCTTATATTAATAAAAACTAAAAAAGGAATTCAAAGTCTTGCTCTGATGAAAATAATTAAGAGATTCAACCAATAAAAATATAACAAATTAAATAAAAGAACATGAATCAAATTATTATAGTTTAATTTTTCATTTAAATGGAGTTTATCTTTAAAAGTTGGAGTCCATCTCATTATTGGGTAAGGATTTATCTGTAAAATTAGAATTTAATTATCTTTGAAATAAACTGCCCATGGCACGGCCGCGGCAACTTCCATCATTCCCTAGTTTATATTAACACAGCCTAGGAAAATATGTTGAGAAAACTCAAGAAGAAATGTAACATATATAATACACATCACCAACTTCACAAGCAAATTATGGATAAGATATTAAAAGCAGTACGAGAACTTGATAACCAAAATTACAGCTAAAATATGTACCGATGAGAGACTCTGATCAGAAGACGTGAGCATATGCACATCAAGCAAAGAAAAGATAGCAATGAGAAGACAAATTTAACCAACAAGAACTTCGGCACTTGACCAAGAGGCAAGAACAAATTGCCTCTAGTGGCCGCCACCAGGACTGTCACCTGGAGCTGTAGGCCTAAGTGAATCCGGATTAATACTCGAGGCATTGCCATGGGGCAGGTTCCAGAAATATTTAGACCTTTGGGTTTCTCTCATTGCTCGTTGTGATCTTGCGCAGGCGATACGCCTTGTACATGATGACCCATAATTTAGACCTTCATTTGAGGACAATCCGGCGTTCTCTTTCATGGGCAATATTGCATGATAATATCGTCCCTTTTTATTTCCAATATCACGTGAAAGACGAGCTGTAGAAACAAGTAATTCTAAAGAGAGAAATGTGAGTATAAAGATCAACGTTGTGACCTTAGTCTTCATATTGTTTCAACTCTAAGCACTCTCAAACTATCTGAAGGGAATGCTATGAACCCTACGAAGCAAAATGATCAGCTTTATATAGGTAGCTTATAAGAATATGGTTAAAATTCGGGAAAGATTGATATGATATATAAAACTAGATAAATATATGTAGTGCTCTTCCTGGGTGTGGTTTCATTTATACTTAAATTTGTTAGAGTGCTCTTGAGTGATCTGTCTTCTTCCTTCTTGGCTGGTTCAGTGCAAGATTAAAAATATGAGGAAGCATGAGTTGCTTTTCCAAAGAGTATCTTCCCGTTATCAATTCTAACATTTGATATATATTAACACAGGAAGTGCCGATGTTGACCGAAAGCTGATCATCGATTCATCATTATTAATATTAATTAACGAATCTTACTTATAATATAAAGCTTGAAGCTAGAATATGCACCGCAAGCACTTGATACATTATCTCGGAAGTACTACTTGTTAAAAAATATTTTATTTTTGACCTCATTATAGCTTCAGACTCCACTGTAGCTGGAGGTGCACTATACTAGAACACTGATCTGAAAGTATATGAGCCGCTTAATTGGCAAAAGAACAGAAGAAACACATACTTGTTTCAAAGTATGAAAACATAATTATGTTACAACAAACTGCGTATAAGTAGTAGCGCCAAATTAACAGACGGCCACGTACTCGAAATCATTTAACGCAACTAATTATGATAAATTATAAGGACCTGGGCTTATAATTTGTCGGGACAAAATGTGCAGGAGCCTCTATCATTTCGATGCACTAGTGGAAACTCCCCCTTCTATCATTGAAATTTTGTCGTGGATACTTTGGTTGACAAATTTGTCACCGCTTTATCACTAAAGTACAGTGATAAAAAGTTTTGGCACTCAAAAGTCACTGAAAATTTTAGTGTTATAATTTTTCCAATTTGTCACTGATTTAACACCGAAAGTTTTGGTGTTAATTTATTTTGTCACCGAATTTATACCTTCTTTCAGTGTTAAAATTTGGCGACACCAAAATTTTGTTACTGAAATAATGATGTTATTTTTTTAAAGTTTGCCATTGAATTGTCATTGAAATTTCGGCAGCCAAATTATTTTGTTACCGAATTATCACCGCAATTTTGGCATCATAGATATTTTATCATTGTTTTGACACCGTATTTCGGTGTCAAATTTTGAAAATTAAAAAAAAGGACAGGCCTTTTTAATTATGTGTGCGCCTAACATTTTGGGTTGTGCACGCGACTCATTTATACACAAGATCACATGCTCCATGTGGTCTTGGGAATACGTAATTAATGTAAAACCCATGAATTGAGTCAGAGTTTTATAATTATTAACCAATCGGTTCGACCATTATTTGGGTCGATTTAACTTTTAGAATACGTGTGCAAGGTCGAGGCCAACCAAGTGCACGTGCTATGAGGGTATATGTATATCCAAATATATAATAATAGTGTCATATACGCAACAACATAGTGAATTATTAGTATATATGAGAATATGTTATGATGATGTTATTTTATCTTGTTCAATAAATCGTAAAAATTAGATATAAGCCATTGATTTTATTAGGATGAATTGGTTAGGATTTTTAGTTGGGTTGGTAGTTTTTTTGGAGCATATTATTCAATGGATGTTAAGCTTATTTTATTCTAATTTTATTTTTAATTAACGTTCGTGATATATTTTACTCAAATTCACTACGTATTTGACTTGTTTTGACATTTTTTAAGAATCTTTAAAAATTATTTTTTTTATAATTAATTAATCTTATGTAATTGAGTGTAAAATATTAATAAAAAAAAGAGGCCCACGTTTTTACCCGAGTTGACCCTTTCTACTCCAAGCTACCCCCTGACCGATCACCCCTGTCCTTGACGTGCGGCCGCCGGAGACCCGCCGTCGGCAGCATCGCCACCGGCCACGGCTCTGCCGTCACCCGGCCTCCCCTCCTTCCTTTCTCCTTACCTATTTGCTCCTCCACCTTCTCCTTCCACTTCCTTTGCTCAACGCCAAACCCCCCTGTTTTTCTTGCAGCGCCGCCGCCATTCGACCAGCCTTCCTCGCCGACTCCCTCTCTTTACCTACCCTTTCCTCTACCCACACACCTCCCGTACGTGATTTGGCTGCCGGCAGTAGCAACTTGCCATCGGCCAGTCGCCAACGACCAAATTCTCGCCAGTGGCGACCCGTCTTACCTTTTCCCCCACCTAGCCCCCTTCCTAGCCCTTCTCCTCGCCGTACTGCAATCACTGCAGCCACCCCTCGACACCGTCGGCAGTCGCAGCCGTAGGTACCGCGGTCGTCGATGATTCTATTTCTGAGATGCTCACCGCTTCTCTAACCGTAGATTTTTAATTATTTGAATTATTGTGCATATCATCATAATTTTTATAAATTAATAATAATATTTTTATTAATATAGATCAATCTTGTAATTTTATGATGATTGTTCGTGATTAATAAATTTTGTATACAATTTCACGATTAATAATAATTTGAATTACTTAAATATAAATTTTTATATAAACTTGATGTGTATACAATTGTGAATATTATGTATTTATGTTATAATAGTATAAGTTAATTATTTAGTGATTAAAAAATTAATTAATGATGGAAATTAAATGAGGAATGTCATAATTAGGATTACAAAGTTAATTATATATAAAATATCATGATTAGGAATTAGTAAGTATAATTAAGGGTAATATAACATAACTAGAATTAGTAAACTTATTTAAGTGTAAAATATCATAAGTATGGCTATTCAACTAATTAAATGAAAAACATCATCATTAGAGTTATTAAGTTAATTAAACATGGATTATTATCAAATTGATGATTGATGTAAAAATTATGATGCAAGTGTATGTGTCAAATCAAGCAATAAGAATAAAAAAAAATCGTCCCACAAAGAATTAGTATTAAAAATTTTCAATTACCAAAACTAACTTAATTAATTATACTTAAATAGAATTAAATTCAAAGAGTGATTAGATTACGAATTTAGACTAAACTAATCTAACATGCAAAATTCAAATCAAATATTAATTCTTAGATGACAAACCTGGGATTCTCAATTTAACTTGGTGCTCTATATGATTAGAGTGACAACTTCTACTTATAAATTATGCAGTTAGATCATTAACCATAAAAATTAATTATTGATGATAAACTCTCGATTAACCATAAATCTATCACTTACACTCAACTTCAATATTTCTATAAAATTATGTATGCAAAATGATACTTTATTTTTTGCCCTTGATAGTTTCCAAAGATATATAAGTATGTCTCAATTTCACATGTAAATCATCCAAAATAGATGAATAAAAGTTATTCTTTCCAATGATGAATATAATCTTTTTATCTCTAAATAAAATTAAATCTCTACATCTAACAATAGATGGTCAGTTTAATGATAACATTAAGAACACAATAAAATAAATGATTTAAAAAAATCACATAGATAAAAATTAATAAACTTTATTAACTCATGCACTATATGTCATTAAAAATCTTAGAAATGAATTTAATCCTTAAAATATTCGACCATCATTTAACCATAAAGAAAAATAAATCAGAATAAAGAAAAACTTTTTTGGAAAAATGTCTTCTTCTTCTATTAAAATTCTTTGTCATTCCTTCTCATCTCTCATGTTGTCACCTATCATCCCCTCGTTTTTTCTCTTAAAACCCCAATCAAATTTATAAATAACCCACCCAATATTACAAATGGGGCTCACTAGAATTTCCAAAAATATTGAAAAAATCAGTTTCTTGTATCCAGCGCCTTGAATCCCAGCCCTTGAGCGCCTGGTCTTGATCATGAGACTTCTTCACCACGTGGCTAGCGCGCGAGTGCTCTGCATCCTAGCATGTGCTCGAAAGTTGGGGTTCGATTAAAACACCAAATTGTGATTTTTGGCCTAAGTTCGTCCCTAATTCGTTTCGGATCATCTTTTAATTCTTATACCCTACTAACACAATATTAATCAACACTCTTTACACTAAAACTACAATGATTTCTCGCATTATTATTAATACCTAATAAACTCCTAAACTAATAAATTTGAAGTATAAATAACTCGAAACATCACAAAAAATCAATATGAAATGCAAAGAATAATAACTCTTTTACAGAGTTATCAATGATGTTGTGTATCATGTTTGGTTCTGGTAGTAAGATTACGATTATATTCATATGCATTCATTTCATACATGCATCACATAGTTAGCATGAGTATTAGTGTGTAGTTTGGTTGTGTAGGTGTGAAGTACAAGCTCACTATCTAAGTGTGAGACCACACTTAAAACTTCTACTAGGTCCATATGACTCGCCTTCTAATTTGTTGTTATATTCCATCACTATTTTGTTTTGTAGATCACCGGACGTGTTGAGTGGTAGTTTTATCTGATTCCACTTAACACGGGTTATTTAGACGTTATGTTTTTCGGAATTAAGAACCCTCGAGAATGAAATCCCTCAAATTGTTTTAAAAACTCTAATCCACAACAAGTTGCCTTCAGGTCTATTTATATAATTCCTTTCTAGTCATATTATATAATTTTTATTAGATTTTCTTGTAAACCAAGAGATGAAGGAATCGACTTAACACATATCGTGACATGGCGCATGTGTAAGTCATAGCGGGCTCTAGATTGGTGAGATGGTTGTTCTATTTCCAAGGGATCCTAATAACTCCACGTCTGGAGCTTCCTCATACCCAGAGAGGCGTGGAGTATACGGTAACTGTTATATACAATTCATGTCTAAACGTGTGGTATTAAAGGGTACTAAAGGTGACTGCCTGAGAGTACTCAGCTTTGTCCTATAGGCCAGGAGAAATATGAAGGATCAAAGAAGGCTTAGGAGAATGATTTTCCCTTGACTGATACTTTAAAATGTGAAAATGCCGAGGGAAGCATAATGTCAATCAGTTTAGGATGCTATCTGGTCTGCAGTTAGATGACTCCTCAATAGTACCTTTGGAATATTCAGTGGAAATATATGATTGTTTTATTTTACATGAGAGTGAGCTCTCATTTGCCAGTTTGATATTTAGTTATTTTTATACCAATGATAACTGTTGTTGATGATTTTCTATTATTTATGTAGGTGAATAATAAGAATGTGACATGACGACTGCATAGTACACACACACACTGACCCAACACAACATGTTTGACCTTTTATGTGATTTTAGTTATGATGTAGCATAATGTAACATGTTGTAGCATATTGAAATGACTTAACTATGTTGAGACTGATATGACAATTGTGATAGATGAGATTAGCAGATGGGCCAAGACCCAGTTTATGAATATGACTTTGTGAAAATGATAACTATGAAAGATATGATAAATAGATGGGTTGAGACCTAATTTATGTCAATGATTTTGTTGTGATAAGTTTTATGTATTCTGAAATGAAAGTTGATGTTATGTTGTGATGTTATATATATATATATATATATATATATATATATATATATATATATATTCTTATTTGAGAGGTTGGTCCCTTTATTGCGCCTTTAAAGGTACCTCTCTCCATTTTATTTTAAAATTTATAGAATTTTTATCGTGATTTATGTGATTTTTAAATAGGATTATTTGTTATGACATTCACACATACATTGATTGCGCGTTTTAGGGGTTTTCTCTTCTATCTTGAGGCGTCGAGAGGATCTTGTTCTATTTTTCTTAGGTTTAGGTCGACCAACTTAATTTAGAATAAGACATGGTTCGGTCTACCATAATAATCCCAATTAGTTTGAAAGTGAACCAAAGTTTGGGTATTTCAGTCAAGCTGTGGTCGCACGCGGGAGGGCGTGGCGGGCTTGCCGCCCCCTGGCCACGCTCCCATGCCACCGGTCTCCTACGTTGCCCACCCCACCCATGCCACCATGCCTTCCCCTGGCCACCACCGGTCTCCTACGTTGCCCACCCCACCCGTGCCACCATGCCTCCCCCTGGCCACGCTCCCATGCCACTGGTCTCCTACGTTGCCCACCCCACCCGTGCCACCATGCCTCCTCCCCCGTTGCTTTGCCTTCTCCCTCACGCCCCCTGGCCACCCTCCCATGCCACTGGTCTCCTCACGTTGCCCACCCCACCCGTGCCACCATGCCTCCTCCCCCGGTCTCCTACGTTGCCCACCCCACCCGTGCCACCATGCCTCCTCCTGGCCACGCTCCCATGCCACTGGTCTCCTACGTTGCCCACCCCACCCGTGCCACCATGCCTCCTCCCCTGTTGCTTTGCCTTCTCCCTCACGCCCCCTGGCCACCCTCCCATGCCACTGGTCTCCTACGTTGCCCACCCCACCCGTGCCACCATGCCTCCTCCCCCGGTCTCCTACGTTGCCCACCCCACCCATGCCACCATGCCTCCCCTGGCCACGCTCCCATGCCACTAGTCTCCTACGTAGCCCACCCCACCCGTGCCACCATGCCTCCTCCCCCGGTCTCCTACGTTGCCCACCCCACCCGTGCCACCATGCCTCCCCCTGGCCACGCTCCCATGCCACTGGTCTCCTACGTTGCCCACCCCACCCATGCCACCATGCCTCCTCCCCCTGTTGCTTTTCCTTCTCCCTCACGCCCCCTGGCCACCCTCCCATGCCACTGGTCTCCTACGTTGCCCACCCCACCCGTGCCACCATGCCTCCCCCTGGCCACGCTCCCATGCCACTAGTCTCCTACGTAGCCCACCCCACCCGTGCCACCATGCCTCCTCCCCCGGTCTCCTACGTTGCCCACCCCACCCGTGCCACCATGCCTCCCCCTGGCCACGCTCCCATGCCACTGGTCTCCTACGTTGCCCACCCCACCCGTGCCACCATGCCTCCTCTTGGCCACGCTCCCATGCCACTGGTCTCCTACGTTGCCCACCCCACCCGTGC